>JACXSL010000559.1:0-170000 GCA_019514585.1 Dendrobium officinale
GTTCAAAATGTTGAACAAGAGCTCTTAAATAGAACAGCTTCAAAGGAGCTCATTAATTGCAAGTTGTCGATAATATCGTCCAGGCCGATCAGTACAAATCTCAGAAGATCGGCCAGAGCATCGCCCTGAATGTAATATGGACGATTGAAAATTGGCTTAATCGTCCCAGTCGATCAGTTCAAATCAGAGGAAAATCATCCAGAGCATCACCCTGAATTCGAGCTGGCCGATATTTATCATCCATAAGTAACTAAGGTTTTTGAATAGATCGTCCTGGCCGATCCCGCAATTGTCTAGGACGATATGATCGTATCAATCATTCTTAATTACTTCCTTAATTTGTCTGATTAATTAAGGCATAATTATGAATATCGTCCAGGCCGATCCAATATCATCCTAGCCGATTACCAAAAATATATAATACCTTAATTATTTATGGTGGTAATTTCTTTCTATTTTGAGCTTATCGTTCTGGCTGATACACATATCATCCAAGACAATCTTGTTAATGACGACTGCCTTAATTAAGAATCCTTGTTTAGAATTTCTGTTTTAAGCAGATCGTCCAGGCCGATGTGGGAAAAAACAGAAATTCTAAGTCTCTCTAGTGTGTGTGTGTAGGGTTACTTAGCATCAGTCTCTTTGACCATTACAAATAGACTCAAGAAGAGAAAAAACAAAGTACAGACTGACTCAACCCTAAACCTACGCAATCTTGAACTAGCTTCGTTTGTTCGTCCGATCTTCGATTCCTGAAAAGTTAGAAGTAACAGGCAGTCCAAGAGAATCAATAGTGTTTGTCCATCATCAAAACATAAGTCATGAAACTAGATTTGCAACAGTTATGTCTTACAAAACTTAGACTTAGGATGCATGCACCCCTTTTGGGTAGGAACGCTAAACATAGAAAATGTAGTGACATTTCACCCTAGAATTAGTGTATATCATTAATCCAAATTCAATTAATCATATGAAATAATCAATCAATAATTAAAAGATCCCTAAATAAATCATCAATAATTTGAATAAGAAGGCATGAAAACACATGACTTTTGTTAACCAAAGCATTAAGAATATACATAACTACTAAAAGACGGATTTGATCATATACTTAAACTAAATCTAAATCAACATCTTAATCACTCCTTAATTGAATACTAATTAAGTAAAAGTCCAAAAAAATTTAAATGACATTAAGATAGATTCAAAAGAGAACAAACTTAAGTTAAAACGTGTTAAAATAAAAGACCTCTAAAACTTTAAGTTGTAAAAAAACCTTCGTACGCTCTGAGCTCTCATTTTTGCTAGCGACTTTGAGGCGATTTAGGGTTCCTCCTCGGGAGCTCATTTTCGGTGGATCTCTGGCGTTCTGGTTTAGTTTTTTTGTTTTAGTTCTTTCTCTTGAGCATTATCGTGGAGCTATGCTTCCTTAGTTTGAGTTTTATCTCAATTTTTTGGTTTGGGAGATGACGACTCCGTCGTCATCTTTCCCTCCCCCAAACTTTCCTTCAGCTAATAGTTAGTCTCGTTCCTTTAAGGAGGTTGTTTCCAGTTCCTCTACTTCTGCTTCTAAGATTAACTTTGTGCATTTGACTTTTAAGGGTTTTCCAGCTCTTCTTTTCGTGAATCTGTGGTTTCCGAGTTAGCCGCTCCTTTTGCTCTTACTTTGATTGGTAAATTTGTGATGAGGCGTCCCAATCTGGACATTATCCATAAGTTTTTTGTTAGCTTGAAGTTGACTGGTTATTTCATGTTGGTCTGTTGCATCCACGCCATGTTGCGATATAATTATCCAATGATCTTGATTATAGTAGGATCTTTGCGCGAAGATTTACTATATTCAAGGATGTCAAATGCGCCTTCTCAAATAGACTCCAAAATTTGATGTGAAGTAGGAATCTCCTATAGCGCCTATTTGGATATTTTTCCCTAATTTGAGATTACATTTTTTCAATTCACAAATTTTGTTTGGGCTTGCTTCTATATTTGGTAGACCTCCACAAATGGATCAATCCACAACGTCTATTTTTTGGCCCTTTATTTCTCGAGTGCTAGTGGAAGTTGATGTTTCTAAGAAACACCCTGGTGAGGTGTGGTTAGGCTCTGAGATTAATGGATACTTCCAAAAAGTTGATTTTGAAAATCTGCCTATTTTTTGTTCGCATTGTAAAATGCATGGTCATGGATTTAATTAATGTTTTAGGTTGCACCGTCATTTATGCAAGGAAAAAATGGTAACCAAACAATCTCAACATGAGGTAGATAATGAGAATATTAACTTGCAGGATATTGAGAAAGAAGGTAATAATTCAAAGATGGTTGATGTGCTTTCATCTAAGGTTGATGATCCTTTATTGTTACATAATGAACCGTTATCTATTCCTGTTATTCATCCCTCTTCTTTGGAGGCTATTCTGCTTGAGTAGGCTGTTAGCACTTGTATTTTGAATGGGACATCTAAGGGTGGTGAAGGGTTAAATGTTTTCTAATCTTCTAATGTTATTGCTGATGTTGTGCCTTCTATTAATTCCTCTTTAAGTACTAATAAATCAATTATGGTTGAGGATGTCTCTTGCTCTATACTTAATCAGGAATATAATGTTGCTAATATCCACCTTAATGCTAACAATAATGTGGGTACTAGTGAAAAGGATTTGGTTAAATTTGAAAATGCAGGTCTTGGTTTAATTTGCTTGGTCACGGAAGGGGAAGAATTATTGGAGGAGGGTGAACTCTCTCATAAGGGTGATGGTTTAGAAGTAAATCATGACTATAAGTCCCCTTCCCAATCTCATCTCAACTATGATGCTTCTACTGATAACGATGAATTGTGTTTTTCTACCAAAAGCTTTGCTAAAGATGACCTTGACATTAGCTTTGTTAAAGTCCAAGGGAAACGTGGTAGGAAGAGCAAAAACAAGGTTTTACAGTCGGGTAGAACTACTAATCTTGTTATACAATCTGCTAGAAATACTCGTTCACAAACTTGTCGTTAATTTTTTGTTTTATTATGTTTAAAGCTATTATTTGGAATGTGAGGGGAATTGGTTTTGGTTCCTCTCGGTTGAGGGTGAAGAATCTCTATCATATTCATGGTATTTCTTGTCTTGTTTTGCTTCAACCTCTTATTAATGCTTCTAATTTACTTAGCACTGCTAGATTTCTTGGCTTTAAGCATGAATTGTCTAATTGTGCGAATAAGATATGGGTGTTTTGGAAAGACCCTCTACACATTGAGGTTCTTGGAAATTTTACTCAAGTTATGCATTGTCATATTGATGTCTTTAATTTTAAGTGTTGGGCTTCTTTCATTTATGTAGCTTCTTCCCATGGTAATAGAAAGGTTTTGTGGGAGCCATTAACTGATTTTCATAATATTAACCCTGGTCCTTGGTTAGTTGGGGGTGATTTTTATTCCATTTCTAATTCTTCTGAGCGTTCTGGGGGATCTACTCCCAAATTTTATTCAATGAATGATTTTAATAATATGATTTTGGATTGCAATCTTATTGACATTGGTTTTGCTGGCAATCAGTTTACCTGGAATAGAGGTCAACTTTGGCAAAGGTTGGATCGTATTTTATTTAATGATAGTTGGATTAATTCCTTTGGTTCTACTTCTGTTGAACATCTGAGTCGTACTCTGTCTGATCATTCTCCATTATTGCTTGTTTTGAAGGCTTGTCATGTGAATGATATTCCCTAATTTTGGTTTCAGG
This sequence comes from Dendrobium officinale, assembly GCA_019514585.1. Classification (NCBI taxonomy): domain Eukaryota; kingdom Viridiplantae; phylum Streptophyta; class Magnoliopsida; order Asparagales; family Orchidaceae; genus Dendrobium; species Dendrobium officinale. Next base: position 3,720 of record JACXSL010000559.1, read on the forward strand.
ATATGTGGATTCAGCATGATTCTTTTTAAGTGTTGTGAGTGAGAATTGGAATGTGGTTTTACATCCTGATAACTCTATTTTGGGTATGAAACATTTTGGTTTACATTGAAAAGACTTAAGTAGCTTTTAAATTGGTGGAAGCATCATGTTTTTAAAAATTTTTTACTAATATCTTAAATGCTGAAAAATATGGTGAATAATTTTGAGCTTAACTGTCAAAGCTTTTGTTCTGATGTGAATTTTGCTTCTCTTAAAGAGGCTAAGGATAATTTTTTTTAAACTTAAGCCTCAATAAGAAACTTTTCTGAAATAAAAAGCTGCTGCTAAACATTTGTTGGAGGGTGACCATAACACTAAGTACTTCATGCTTTGGTTAAAAGGAAACGTGTTACTAATTCTATTAATAAAATTATTCAGGAGGATGGTTCTGTTATCGAGGAGGACGACAACATTGCCATGTTGGCGGTTCATCATTTTTAGGAAAGACTGAATAAGGTGTTTATTCCTAGTTAGATCCCTAACCTCGATATTATTCCATCTCTCATTTCGATGGAGGATAATAATATGCTTGCTGCCAATCCTTCGCTTGAGGAACTTAAAGATACTGTTTTCAATATGAATGATGCTTCGGTGGCTGGCCTTGTTGGTTTTACTACTAAATTTTTTCAAAAAAAATGGGATTTTATTAAGGATGACCTGTTTGCTGCGATTATGGATTTTTTTGTGGGTAATACTATACCTAAGTTTTTTTCCTCTACTTATATTGTTCTTATTCCTAAAACAATTAATGCTAATAGTTGGAATGATTTCAGACCTATTAGTCTCTATACCTTTTTAGTAAGCTGCTTTCCAAAATTTTTATATCTCGTTTAACTAATATGCTTCCCAAGATTATTTCTCCCTTCCAAATGGGTTTTGTTAAAGGACGTGCTATCTCTGATAATATTTTGTTGGCTAAGTAATTTTGCCATGATTTGGACATTAAAGTTAGGGGAGGTAATTCCATTCTTAAACTGGACATTTCCAAACCTTATGATAATATTAGTTGGCAATTCATCTATAACATTAGGCATTTATTTGGTTTTAGTTTGACCTTCATTAACCTTATCAAAAGTTGCATTGAGTGTCCTTTTTTTCTCTTTGATTATTAATGGTAAGAGCTTTGGTTTTTTTAAATCATCCCATGGTCTTAGGCAAGGTGACCCTATGTCCCCTGCTTCGTTCAATATTGCTATTGATTACCTTTCTAGAAGTATTGCTCACTTGTTTTCTTCTCAACCCCAATTTTATTTTAGAACTAGGGGTGGTTTTCCTATTTTGCATATTTGTTTTGTAGATGATTTTATCATTTTTATGAATGTTTCCCGTAATCATTTTAATAAACTCATGGAATTTTTTAAGGAGTTTAACTTGGTAAGTGGTTAATCTCTTAAAAATCAGAAATATTGTTTTACTGTTTCTAATAATATGAACATGGATCGGATCTCGGCTATTAAAGAGAGGACTGGGTTTATGCATAGTCATTTACCTATTAAGTATCTTGGTGTTCCGTTGTTTAAAGGCAGAAAGAAGTCCTTTTTGTATAATGATTTAATTACTTCTGTGCAAAATAAGCTTCTCTCCTGGGATTCAAATTTCTTGAGTTTTGGGGGTAGGCTTACTCTTATTACAAGTGTGATTTGTTCTCTTCCTATCTATTCTTTTCAAACTGTGCTCCTCATTAAACTGGTTTGAATAGAATTGATACTATCATTAACAAATTTTTTTGGAAAGGTGCATCTAGTAATAAAAAAAAAATTGGGCTGCTTGGGACAAATGCTGTGGGGTTTTAAATGAGGGTGGTCTTGGCTGTAAAAGCATGGGTGATGTTGCCAAGGTTTTTTCTTATAAGTTATGGTTTACTTTTCATGCCAAAGTATACTTGTGGGCTAAATTTATGTACTCTAAATATTGTGTGGGTAAGCACCCTTCTACTTGTGTTTTTAATATTAGTGATTGTAAAGTTTGGCAGAGGATGTGTAAGGTCAAGTGGGAAGTGGAGCCTCTTCTTTCCTGGGGCCTTGGTTGTGGCAAGATTTTCTTTTGGCAGGATCAATGGCTGAATTCTTGCTCTATTGATTCTCTTATTAATTCTTCCTCTTCTGCTACGGTTAAGGTTAGTTACTTTATCAACGATAATTGTTGAGATTTTGACAAGCTTGTTGAGGTTCTTTCAGATTGTATTATTCAAAAAATCCTTACTCTTCCTATTAACTTAGACACTAATGATGTTCTTTTATGTAATATGGCTAGTGATGGTTTATTTAGATTAAAAGATGCGTGGAATTTTTTCTAAACAAGGAAAGATGTGGATACCATTTATTCAATGGTCGGCACAAAAGTATTCCCTTGTTTGTTTCTACTTTTATTTGGACAATGCTTCACAGATTACTTCCTACGGAGGACAATTTTATTAAAAGGGGTTTTTTCTTCCCTCTTAGTGCCAATGTTGTTTCCATGTTGAAAGTATGCATCATGTGTTTTTGTTTGGCCCTATAGCTATTAAAATTTGGTGTTATTTTGATCATATTTTCAAATTAAATATTTTTAATGTTAACTTATCCATTAATAATCTTATCAAGGCTTGCTTTCTGAACTCTAAAAGTCATATTAGAAATGTTACTTCCTCCTTTATTTTCTGGTACCTTTGGTTGGAAAGAAACAACTATTTATTTAATGGTATTAAAATGGATTCGTGTCGGGTTATTAATAACGTGAAAGATAAATTGATTAATTTGTGCTCTGTCAACTTAATATCCTTAAATAGTATTAAAAATTGTTATCATGTGGCCTCTGAATTAGGTATCAAGCTTCAAAATTCTTTGCAACTTCCTTCTCCTCATCTGATTTGCTAGGTTAAACCGAAGATTGGTTATTTCATGCTCAATGTTACTGCTGTTCATGAGAATAACCATTTGGGGTGTGGTGGCCTCATCAGAGATGGCTATGGTAATCTTATTCTTGCCTTTATGTGGCCTTTAACGGGTAATATCCATTTGGCTATTTTTACTACCATTCTCTATGGGTTAAGATGTTGTTTGTCTCTTGATATTACTACTATTACTATTGAGCTGGAGCCTTCTTTTAATATTCAATGCTTATTTAAGAGGATGGATTCGATGTGTGACTCTCAGATTTTTTATATCATAAGAGATATTAAGCAGTTGATAGTTTTTATTTACATTGACACTTCTTATGTTCTTAAGGAAGCCAATGTTGTTAAGTGGTTAGCTTGTCTTGGTGCTGGGTCTGATTGCTTTAAAGACTTGGGGGATGTCAATGTTCTTACGCCTCTTAGAGGTCTCATCAATTTGGATGCTCTGTCTTACCCTTATGTTAGATCTTAATTGGTTTTGGTTTGGCTTTCTTGCTTCATGCTGGGCTGGGGGTGTTTGCTTTGTTCTCATTCTACTAGATTCAAGCATGGAGGACTTTGGTTATATTTTTCTGGTTGTTATGATTCAATTTCGGTTGTGCTGTGGTGTATTTGGGTGGAGCAAGGATTGTGACCCTTGGTTTTTGAGGTTCCTTCTTGTTGCTCTCCTCCCCTTGGTTTTGGTTAGATTTTTCTCTGTGGCATTTGGTAGCCTTGCTTCCTCTGTTGGCTGGGTTTGGTTTTGGCTGGGCCTGAGGGTGATTGTGTATCTTCCCGTTCATCAGTGGCTTGGAGAATAATTGTTCCTTGGGAATGGTGTTGTGTCAAGGTACTATGTTTATGGTCTTTTTTTCTTTGTTCTGAAGGTGGGGGCTTTTGACTAGGGCAGGCTGCTACCTGGGTTGGTGTTCCCTGATTTCTGATGGATTGGTCCCTTCTGTGTGCTCGGTCTAGGGGGCTGGATGGAGCGGCATCGGGTTTTTACCTATGATGGTTGCATTTGTTATTTTAACCTGAGCTCCTTTAGCCCGAGCACTACTAGCACTATTGGTTTATATTGGTTTGCTTTGACTGATTTCACTCAGTTTCTTTCATGTTCTGCTGTTTGGTGGTTTTTTCTCTATATGTGGAGTACTGGCTTTTGGGCTTCCATTTATTGGGACTTTTGGGTGTTAGGTGGTGTTCCCTATTATCTTGGGGTGGTGGATGCCGGTTGGATCTGGATTGTTGTTCTTTGGGATATTTTGGGATTGTTGAGATGGATGGAGTTTTGTTCTTGGGGGCTTATTGTTATTTTGGTGGTGCTGTAATGTTAGCTGGTAGGTCTTGCCTCCCTTTTTTCTAGTACCTGCTTAATTGGAAGTTTTTGAGGTCTTTGGCTTCTTGGAGGATGAATGGTTATGATAATAGTACCTTACCTGTTCCTTTGTGCTACTCTCTGCCACAGGTTGGTTAGTCTTTATTATGCTTTATTGTTGTGTATTTTTCCATTTTTTACAGGACTATTCTTGTGTAGGTTGTCTCTATTTCAATTTTGGATCAAGAAACGGGTGTTGAACAGTTTTATCCTTGGCTTTGCTATCTTTTTTGGGTGCCCTATCATGTGTACCGTAGATTGTACCTAGGTTCTGTGTATTTTGCCTTAGTAAGGGAACTTGAGCTTTTAGGATTTTTTGTTTTCTTTTTTACTGTAACTCATCTAAGCAGTAGTAAAGCTTGAGGTCCCTTTAAGGACCTTGTAATTTTGCATTTTAATCAACGCGTAGGCCCCTTCATGTGTTTCCCCTAAAAAAGAGAGAGAGAGAGCTCTAAAACTAAAATTCTAATTTATTGAATCTCTCTTCATAACTAATCAGATATATAATTTAAAATACCTATATCATTGAATGAATAATGATCTAGAAGACTAACAACCTAAACAACTAAGCGAATAAAATAAGAGAAGAATTAAGAATTAGACCATAACTCTAAAATGAAAAAAAATCCAATATTTAATATAAAATTATAGAAAAAATTAATCTAATGTTAAAATCAATCAACCCACCCCGTAAATACATAATACGTACTACAAAGATAATGTTTTTAGGATGGATTACTTTGAGTTATGGGGCTATGTGTCGTAACGAGGCTTGATCCTTGAGCCTATTGACACAATGCCACAAATGGATTTAATGGAGAGTTAAAATTTTAAAATCAATTGACTGTTAATGATTTAACCAAATAAAATTCTTAATGTAACTATATCAACTTAGTTTTTAAAATGGACTGCTTCAGACTGTGGGCTATGTTCCCAAAGAAAGCTTGGTCCTCGAGCTTGATGACACAACACCATAAACTATTTGATACTACATTTAATTAAATTAACTTATAATACAAATAATAAATCATTTAATTCATCATTCTTTTAATTTCCAATTAACAAAATTAATTTAGCAAAGTTGGTTACTACTAGGCAACCAAGACATATGAGACCATTAAATTAGCCCCAAAGAGGGAGAAATAAATCTCATAGCCTCGATGATCAACAAAGATAGTAATCACTAAACACTAAAAATATAATAAAAATCAATCTTAAGACATTAATACTTAAATATAAAAAAAAAACCTCTTTAACCTTTAACAAATCATAATCACAAATAAATTGAATAAGTTATCCAACATAGGGCATATCTATAATCATATAGCTTACTGCACACACCTAGATCTGTTTGTTAGGACATGACTTCTGGCTTTAGGTTAGGCTGGTATTTTTCTCTTTTTATCTCTGTGATGTAGTGATTCAGATGTGAAATGTGTGCTAATTAATTTTTTATTTGTGTTAGCATTTATTTTATTATGTGATGATTATTATTTTCTTTGTAATATGATGAGAAATAGATTATCCCTAGGTTAAAAGTGATATGGATGCTCATGATATTTTTTACAGGTGGTCATGCTCATATAGTGCTAAAATGAGGCTAAAAAATAATAAATAATATATTATTACAACAATTGCTTCAACTGCTTTGCCCCAAAATAAATAAGAGCATAGCCAAGTATAGTTGGTTTGAGCATTTTGATTTTATCAAATAACTGCATGGGATATTTGATTATAATTATTTAGGATAATCTTGTAGGGGAGTCTATATTTTTTTTTTTATAATTCTGATATAATTTATCTAAAGTATAAAGTTGTGAAAATAAAAAATAAGACATTTTTAGATATAAGGGATCCAAATAGAAAAGAAAGTAATTTAGAGGGAATTTCTTTTCATTTGGATATTCTTCTTGAGGTTGTACTACATAGAGGTCTAAGATAGGAGACCAATATAAGAATTAAAATATGAAGATTAAGATAAAAATGCCTTATTTTAAGAATTTTGTCACTCTACATGAGTATAATCCAGGTTATTTACGGTGCAGCCTGGCCACCATTACTTTTCTTCACTATGGGTTGTATCTTGTCATATACTTTGGATACTATAATTTGTTGTGATTATTTGTTTACTTTATTTGCACAAATTAAATGACATATTTTTTATAAGTTTCTCTCTTGCATGTGTATTTGCCTGAATTTTTCTACGCTCTTTAGGAATAAAACTTTTCTACTCGTAATTAGAATTAAAATTTTATGAATTAAAATATAAAAAGATCAATGATCTAGGGAATAAGCTGTAGATTGTATGGGATCACATGCATATTAATATATTCTCCATTCTTTGTTTAAATACCCCGCTTGAAGGTGGAGTTTAGTTAATCCAACCTGTAAGAATGAGGTGCTGAACCATGGGAAGTTTAGTCTTCTAAAAATTATTTTTACAAGGCTTTTTAAAATTTCATACAGTATTTATTATTTGGAGACTTTAACTAGCATATATTATATTAGAAATAAACTAAAATAAAATTTTAATTACATTAGTCTTAAATGCATAATGTTATTTAAAAGTAAAAGAGCAATTAGAAACTTCTATAGATGTCGGCCTTAAATTTCAAAAACTCACCAACCCACCCATCTTTTATAAAGAACAAATATTATGGATTTTATGTGATTAGGTGGTTTAGCTGGCTTTCTTTTTCAGGCAATATATATGCACATATTACATTAGTTATGTCAAGGATGTTAGTATTGTGTGTATAGTATTATACCCCTTATAGATTTATGATCAAAGGCTTGTAATATTATTGTACTATTATAAACATTATTGATTGTTCATGGAGTTTGTTAGACCCTAAGAAATTAGCCTGAGGCTCACTAATATAAAAGTAATACTATCACTTAATGCGGAAGCTAGTACATGTATAAAAAGTTATAAATGTGATGATGATAATCTAATCAATACAACGTAATATCAATAACAAATTTTCAACAAAGCAGCTATAATAGAAAATAAAATGTAAAAAAATACTACATAAAATAAAATCAGAAAGAACACACTAGATTTTATAATGGTTTAGTCAAAACATGTCCTACGTGTTTATTCTTGTTGAATCTAGAATAGGTTGTTAAACCTAAACTAATGTCCCAAGCCTAACCAAGAGGGGGGTGAATTAGTAATTTAAAAATATACTCTTTTATTTAAAAGTTAGAAACTGATTAATGATTTGTAGCAAGTTAAATTTATAATTTATCAAAATAATTTTTTCAACCACATAATCAATAACTTACAGTAAGTAAATAAATAAAGCAGCAAAAAAAAGACACAAAGATTTATAATGGTTCGATCAAATACAACCTACATCCACTACCTAAAGCCTCCCACTTTAGGTTTTGCACTATTACCAAAGTAACTTTTCTTTTTCTCCTACAACAAGGTGGAGAAACCTTTACAAAACTCTTTTCCACCAATCCCCAGTGTGCCAGAGAACCATCATCCTTTCACACCCTCCAAGTGTGGGCAGAGAACCTTTGTCCTTTCACACCCTTCAAGTGTATGTTCGTACGTATGAATAGTTTAAATACCGTTGCGTACAAACATCTTGTTAATCAGTACAAACTCATTTCGTACGTGTTCATTGTCAGGTACAAACCTAGTTTGTCTGGTACGAACAGAAAAAATTTCAAATTTTGTCTATACGAAAAGTCATGAAGAATTGAACAAAAACATAACTGAGAACTTCGTTCTGGGATGATCATAAATATTGTCCCGTATTATATGCATTTGAGGATAAAACAGAGACATTCAACTTGGGAAAAAATAAAATAGCATCCGTATGATCTTCGTTCAAAGAAAAAATAAGAGACATTCGTCCTCAGACGATCATAAATATCATCTCGTATGATATGCATCTAAGGAAATAACAGAGATGTTTATCCTAGGAAGAAATTAAATATCATCCATACAATCTTCGTTCAAAGAAAAATTAGAGACATTCATCCTGGGATGATCAAAAATATTATCTCGAACGATATGCATTCGAGGACAAAACATAGATGTTTGTCTTGGGACAAAATTAAATATCGTCCATATGATCTTCATTACAAAGAAAAACTAGAGACGTTCATCCCAGTATGAAAATAAATTTTTATCCTGTATGACCCATACCTAGAAAAAACTTTATCCTCTCTATTCGTTCAACTGCTCTCTGGGGACAATAACTAACAGATTGTCCCATATGATGTAACATCATACAGTACGATCAATTTAAAAATATGAATTTTGAAACTCTCCTCCTAGTGTATATGTGCTCAGTTATTCAATTACAATCACACTATCTCAGACTCAATAAAATGAAAATATAGACTACGATTACAATAAATTCTAAATTGTTCTTGATTCAAAGTCTTCAACAATCCGGATTATGATTTCCGTGAAATGTTAGTACACACAAGAGCAAAACAATTCTTTTAAAATATCTTAGGAGAAATAATAATCAAATCAATAATATTTGGAGTCATTAAATACATACAAGTTGCAAGAATATCAAACATGCATAACTACTATCTCAACAATCTCCCCCCTTTTTGATGATAATAAAATAATTATTGTTTGAATTAAGTTGGCAAACCTAAATTTCTCCTTAACTGCCCTTAAATGAATAAGCATGTGAATATAAGAGAATTTCTATTAAGAATAATTCAATTTTGTTTAATTTTTAAGTTTTTAGCACACAAAGTGCAAAGAAAAATGAGAAATAAAAAAAATGCAAACAAAAACGAGAAACAAAAATAAAATACAAAACACTACTACGACCCATGAACAAACAACAAGACAATCTACTATGAACTACGAATAAAGCAAACAATAAGACAAAAAATTATCAAACACAAAAAACTCAAATGCAAATAATATTTCTCCTTCTTTTTGACAACAGCAAAAAGAGAAGAAGAAAAGCAAAAGAAATGCAAGAAGTCATATGAGAAACCTTTGATAATTGATCCTGAAAAAGATTGATTTATAATTACAATAACGAGATTAATGTTCATTAGATAAAAATAAAGATTCATAATATTTAAATTTAGATATAACAAAGATAAGATAAATATATCAAGGTCATGAAATATTCTAGACAATTAGATAAGGGAAATTATTGCAAAGGTGATAAAATGAAGATTAATTTAAGTCAATTTCTAAAACAAAATATAATTGAACATTAGATTGATTTGAAATTAAAGATTAAAAGATAGTGGAAAAAACATATACTTTTTTTGGCGATATTGCACATCTTTTCAATATTTATGGCACACTTTGTGCATCTTTTGTTATTTGGGCTAATTTTGTGCATCTTTTCAATTTACGAACTATTGTGCATTCTTTCAATTTTTGTATATTTGTACATTTCTCCATTTTTTTAATTGAACTTTCCAAAATCAATAATCTAAAAACTCAAATTTTTCTTAGTACAAAGATAACAATATTGAAAAGAAAATTAAAAGAATAATAAGACATCCAAATTGTAATAATAATATTAAAAATTTTGCATGCCTAAAAAGAACATGAGATTGATAGGTTAACTTAATCTAGTTATAAATTAATTTATATTTATAACAAATTAGATTTTCTAATTAATTTAGTTTTTGTATTACTTTTCAAATTATACCACTTTTAAGATCAATTAATTCAGGATTATCATATAGGCAAACATACATTTCAAACAAAGAACAAAATTAAAACATGACATTTTTATTGATATCAAAGTAAGATAATATAATAAAGCTCATATGATATCAATACAACTACAACAAAACACCAAACATAAAAACAAAAATAACTACAGTAATCATCACATCATATCACTATGCACTGGCAAAGACAATCTCATAAGAAGTATATCTATCACTTTGAGGGGCCCTGGTCTGGAGGAGGTGGCTGGTTGAAGAATATAAAATAGCTACTCATCATAGCCATATTGGAGTTCAGTGAGTCAAACAGACCTCAAACCCAGCCGATGTCCTACTGGTATTGAGCATCCTGCTGGTGAAGGTGAGTCTTAATTTCATCAAAGCGCTGATCAAAATGACTCTCAAGTATGTTAAAGCGCTGGACCATCTCCTAAAATGCTGGTCCACGAGCAGGCTCAGGTGCAGGTGCTCCCTCTTCTCCCTCATAATCCTCACTTCCATCATCTCTCCCAAAAATTGCTCAGAATGAAGCATCGGTGAAGTAGACAGGCAATTCTATATGACGAATAGGATGAACTATATTGTATTTCTTCTCAAAAATCTAGATCACTAGGTGTCCTAAGACAATGCTCTTTTTTCTCTTATGAGAGACATAGCCAATTTTAGAAAGCCAATAAATGTAGTCAATAATTAGTTGGTCTTCATCTATAGGTTGACCGGTCATGATAAGGTAAGCTACAATGGAAACAAGAGGAGTGATTTTGATATGATCACCAGCTTTAAGAATTATATAGGTTCTAAGAACATGCTGAATGATCCTAGCATTTTGGTTCAAAGTGGACACCTTAGACAAATGACACACTTCTTCAATCCCTCTAATCACTTTGTTTATTTCAGACTAGTCAAAATCAGAAGCAGAGCTCAAAGTGTGGGCTCTTATTCCTTGGGTCCTTAAATGCAAAAATAACCCCAAATCTTCCTTAGTAATTTCAACTTGCTTCTTCAAAACATAAGACCTAATCTTACATTGGTCAGTACTAAACATCATATTGGCAAGAAAGTAGTGAAAAGTGTCCTTATTGAAGGAGTGAATAAGGGTCAGGATAAAGGCGAATTGGGAGGCAGCAAAAAGAGGCATTACTTGAAAATTAATGTTCTCTTTGAGAAGGATTCGTGAGGGTGTGATCTTAGAAGAAACAAACCTATTGAATGAATCCTTGTTAGTTTTAGACAGAAAGTTGTCATCTTCACTCATGGAAGACGGACCCTTAGTAAGTCTACCCCTCTTGCTGGAGCTTGCCATTACAAAGATTTGAAGATGAGAATAATTTGAAATGCTATTGAAGTGAATGAAATTTGAGTTCTAAAGCCTTCTATATATAATTTAAAATGCTATTGAAGTGAATGAAATTTGAGTTCTAAAGCCTTCTATATAAAGAAAAAATGATCTTTAATACATACAAAAATAGGTTCGTACAATATGATTAATAGGTTCATATGTACGAAAATAAATTTCATATGGACAACTGAATGCGTTCAAAATGAAATGACTTTTCGTATTCATATAATTTATGAGGCTTCCTTTCGTATAGACTTTTTGACCATATGAATGTACAGAGGTACAGGTGTTCATCCGAGATGATCGGTTATTTAAGATCAGTTTGATGACAATTTGATTCGTCCCTCGCATTGAATGACAAGTGATTCGTATGTACGAACTCCAGGTTTGTATGTACGATCAGTATTAATAACTGCTTCTACCCATATAACCGTCAACATGCATACATATGAATGAGTACACATCATTCGGGATGATTTGGGGATCATATAGTATGATATATAGGAAAAACAAAACTATACGCAACCACTCCTACCCAATGATCGATACGCTACAGAATTCATATGGGACGAAAATAATTTCATACAGTACAAATATAACACTTAGAAAAATTCACATGATCGATCAGAAACTTGAAATTCGATGTAAATACACTTTAAAATCACAAAAAAAATTAAAAACATGAAAACACACATAAAATACAAAAATATAAAATAAATAAAAACACATATCAAGTTTGCTGAAATTTTATTTAAGCATTAAGGTAAATAACACAAGCCTTTTCTTAATGTGCAAAAGGTTTTAAATGCTAGTGGTTTTGTAAAAATATCTGCATGTTGATTTTTTGTTGATACATGATTTAGTTCAGTTTCTCATTTGGATACATGATCCCTTATGAAATTATACCTTATGTCTATACGTTTGGTTCTAGAATGTTGAATAGGATTCTTTGAAATGCAAATGACACTAGTGTTATCACAATAAATTGAAACTATGCCTATTATAAATCATAATTCAATCAACTATTGTTTCAACAAAAGAACTTGTGCCACACAACTTCCTAAGGTAATTTTTTTTTAATTAAAACCCATAGAGGGACCTACACATTAATATAAAAAATAGGTTACAGAGTCCTTGAGGGAGATAATCAGCTCACTACTGCTCATATGAGCTACAAAATAAAGCAAAAGATAACTTAAGAGGCAAATTTCTCCATGACAAAAAATTACAAGTAACCCTAGTAACATTCTACTGATGTGATAGCCAAGCATCCAAAAAAGAGGGAAAAAATGAATAGAATTAAGCCCAATCCTTCTGTCAAAAAATGGAAAGCATTCCTATTCAGCATCACCTGCAAAAAAGATAAACTGCAAAAGAAATAACTACACCAAAAAAAAAAAATAGTAATAAAATGATTATAAAAAGAGTTGGTATAAGAGAAATAGACAAAAGAAATAAAAATTTTCCAAGTAAATCTAGTCATAGAATTCAGACTAATAGAGCTCAGAATACTCTCATTAATACTAGCTTCATTAGGAAAATCCACAAGCCACTTAATCCTACCAATGGTAACAACACAATTCTCTACAAATAATTTCCACCAGCTTATCCTCATAAGACAAAAGGCATAAGACAGGTTAACATTAAACCAAATAGAGATAAGAGAGGCAAACCACCACAACCATCTTAACACATAAATCCAAATCAAAACACTAGACTTTTGAACAGAGCAGAGCCCCCCAGCTACCTAGCGGAGAAGCAGGAAAAGGCTCGGGAAAAGCCAAGGACCAGAAAGCAGGACAAGGGATAAATACAACCAGCAACATAAACCCCTCAAAATAATCTAACAACCCAGACAATGCCCCACCAATAACAATGACACCGATCAGAGAGCAACAGAGGGACTAAACTTCAGCAAAGAAACCAAAAAATCATTGCTCCAGTCCAAATCCATAATGACAATATCTAAATAAGGAAAAACCTCAAAATTCCAGTCATCCATTACTCAACCATGGGAAAAGCAACACCTATTACAAACAAAACATATGAAGCAACAACACAAAATGCCCAGACCAAAAAGAAATAAGAGAGTCACAACAAGCATAATAAAAAGAATTAATCCAGAAATACACCCCAACGTCTAAAACGAGAATCTGCCTCAAGCCAAAATAGAAACCAGAGAAGTACAAGACACAAAAACAAAAGCAAATAGGATTATCAATAAAAACCAAAAATATCCCCGTGACCAACTAAACAACCCAATGAATCCAGAACAACCAAATAGCCCAACAGACACAAAATACCAGAGAAAGATCAAGCAAGATAACCAAAACCCATAATTAAGTATGAACATAAGGGGTACCACATTCATCCAGATAAAGCAAGCCTTTAAGATGGCTTAGGACAGTAGCAGGAAGAATATCAGTAAAATAATCTAAACTACAACCCTAATTAGCAAACCATGTAGCACAAGGGTTACCCACCCTACCCATGGCAAAAATATGAATTAGTAAACAATAAAAGCCTTTTAATAACCCTAACAGGATAAAAATTATTAGGGGAGCAACACACCTCCCACATATTGCAAAGGAGAAATATTCAGCCTAGAGTTAACTTCAATATACAGATTTGTTAAATTAAGAGGAAGGCATAACTGAATACCACAGAAAATAGCCCTCATATAGCAGAATCGGCATTAGCTTTTTGAATCAGACCCTTAAAGGCTACAAAAAGATGGCCATTGTATCCCTAATAAGGCTACCACAACCATCCACAGAATTTTAGATAAAAAACATCAACATTCAATTTAATGAAATTAGGAGGAGGCTTAATCCAATAAACAACATTAAGAGAAGAGGGAGCACGTTCCCAATTGATCCCTAAAATAGTACTAACATTATAACAAATTTTAAAGCTCTTAATTAAAATCAAACTAATAGCCGCCATAGCTAATATCTTATCCTTTACCCTTTGAGCAACATTAAGGTGGTTCATTTTCACTCCATTAAAAATGGAGTTATTCCACTCCAACCAAAGAAACCAAAGAATGAGGGAAGGAATAGTATTGCGAATGTGACTTTTAATACCAATAAACAAAAACTTGAGTAAAGAAAAAAGAGAAAGATGCACATTTAAGCAATTAAGCTGCAACATATTATCAAAATAAACCTAGGTTCTAATGGTCACTGGGCCTGAAACAAAAACATGATGCATATTCTCCCTGTGAAAAAAACATTGGAACTTAGAAGCTAAAATGAAATCCTTTTTAATGAGATTATCCTCTATAAGAATAAATCTATGTAAAACTCTCAACACAAAGACAAACATTGTAGTAGGGATGCTCTTATGCCATATCATAGAAAAAATATTGTCACGGTTGCTTTTCTCTTTAAAGGATGCCACGCATTCTTAAGATGAAAACCACCATCTTTGGAAAAATTGCATAAAATAATATCTTTGGAGGAAGCATTAATAGGAAGATTTAAAATACAATGAGTAAGACAGACCGAAATTATATTAGAAAGTTTCTCATAATCCTAACAATTCTCATTAAAGAAATAGTTCATTTTAATAGAGGCAGAGGAATTAGAATTCAAAATAGAGTCAATAGAATCTTTACCTAACCATTTGTCTTTCCAAAAGATGCTACCTTCACTAAGCCCCAAGGAAATAAAGGGTTCCACCTCCCATTTGACCTTGCAAAGCCTTTTCCAAACTTTAGAGTCCCTACTTTTTGGAGAAATATTAGTAGGATGTCTACCTGCATAATATTTAGAGATCATAAAAGTAGCCAAAGGACCTTCTTTAGAGCGCAAGGTATACCAAAGTTTAAAAGAGAAGACCTTAGCAAGGTCATGTAAATTTTTGTAACCAAGACCACCTTCATCCAACACACTACAACATTTCTCCCAAGCAGCCCAACTAATTTTAGAAGAAGAAGATGTACCTTTCCAAAAGAACTTGTTAAAAAGCTTGTGGATCCTACTACAAACAACCTGAGTAGGAAAAATAGTTTGAAATATATACACAGGTAAAACACAAAGAACACTTTTGATAAGAGTCATTCTACCACCAAAACTGAGAAAGTTAAAATCCTAAAATAAGAGTTTATTATGAACAAAAGTAATAAGATTGCCAAACAAAAAAGTTTGTCTTCTACCTTTAAAAAGAGGAACACCAAGATACTTCATAGGCAAGTTAGAATGAACAAAACCAGTAACATCTTTAATAGCTAAAATTTGATAATTGGAAATCCTTATAGAAGCAATAAAATAATATTTATTTCTACTGAAAGAAAGGCCACTAACCAATTCAAAGAGATAAATAAATTTCATAATTTTATGAGATCTATTAATTGTAGCATTAGTAAAAACAATAAAGTCATCAGCAAAATATAAATGGGAAATATGAAAGCCTCCCAAAGTTCTAAAATAAAGGCCAGGATTAAGCTCAAATAAATTTAAGAGACCCCTGGATAAAAATTTAGTCACAATAATAAATAGAGTAGGGGAAATAGGATCACACTTCCTTAAGCCATAAGAAGATTTGAAGAAACCATGATTGGAACCATTAAGAATGATGGAAAAATAGACATTTTCAATACAATTCTCAATAAGAATAATAAAAATATAGTTAAAGCCAAAAAGATCAAGCATAAAGTAGATGAAATTCCAATTAATATTGACATAAGCCTTAGCAATATCAAGTTTGAAAATCACATTCCCCCCTCGCACCCTAACGTCCAAATCTTTAGTCAATTCATGAGCTAAAAGAATATTCTCAGTGATAACCCTACCTTTCACAAAATGCTTTTGGTAAGGAGAAATAATTTTTGGTAAAATCATAGAAAGGTGATTAGAAATAATTTTAGAAACCAATTTATTAAAAAAAGTACAAAGACTAATAGGATTGAAATCATTCCAAGTTTGAACAGAATTGTCTTTAGGAATAAGAACTAACGAGGTAGAAGTAAAACATTTAGGGATAGGATTACCAGCAAAAAAATCAAAAATAGCAGAAAAAATATCACTATGAATAATGTGCCAGCAATTTTGAAAGAAACAAGTCATGTACCCATCAGGACCCACAACAACACTATTCATGCCCATCAAAGTATATTTATCCTCCTCCATAAAGGAAAATCAAGAGAGAGAAGCAATATCCTCAGGGGATATAAGATTAAGAATGTGATCGACAGCCACAGTAGGAGTGAATCCTTTGTTAAAATTATTTTTAAAATGGAGCACAGCTAAGTTAGAAATATCAACAAGGTCCTCAGTATAAGAACTATCCTCCCTTTGGATGTTATTGATACTATTCTTAATCCTTTTTCTCTTAGTTAAAGCATGAAAGTACTTAATATTATTATCACCCTCAACCAAATGCTTAGCAGTAGCTTTCTTCTTCCAAAAGACCTCTTCCTGAGCTTGAAAATTAAAAAAGATTAATTTTAGATTGCTTGAGCAAAGAAAAATTAGAATAAAAAGGATCGTTCTGACAAACATTCTTTTTAAAAGACACACATTATTCAGCTTGTAAAATATTAGAAAATGTATTTCTGAACACATTGTGATTCCACCAATTCAGGACTTGCTTCAACCTTTTAAGCTTATACCACAATCTTTTCATACAAAAATAGAGTTATCAGGATGTAAAGGAGCTTGCTAACTATAATTCACAACATCAAAAAAGAAATTATTAAGTAACCACATATTCTGGAATCTAAAATGAGAAACAACATTAACTTGACTATGCTTGATATTAATAAGCAGAGGAGAATAATCAGACAAAGTTCTACTAAGATGTTGCACATTAGTGAAATTAATAGAATTAATCCAAGAGTTATTAAAAAACACATGATCCAGCCTTTGCCATAAGTGGCCCCTATTCCAGGTAAAGTTATTGCCAACAAACCCAATATAAATCAAATTATAAGAGAATATAATATTATTAAAATCAGACATAGAATTATAAGGAGTAGACCCACCAATCCATTTAGAGGAGGTAGTGATAGCATTAAAATCACCACCAACCAACCAAGGCAACTGATATATACTATGAAAATTTGTAATCTGTTCCCATATAAATTTTCTAATGTAAAGAGAGGAGCCAGCATATACAAAATAAGAACAACAGTGGAAATTAATAGCCTCAATTTTTACAGTGCATGACTTGAATAAAATCTCTAATAAGATCAATTTTAATAGTATTTTTCCAAAAAAACCCAGATTTTGTTAAACATATTTGAAATAGCATGGTTAAAGCCAAGGTAACTAGAGGTATTAAGCAACCTAAAAGCAAGGATAAGGGATTCAAGTAAAATAAGAATAGAAATATTATGGATATGACATAAGTTTTTAACACAAATCTTATAAGATGGGCAACCAATACCCTAGCATTCCAAATAATAGTACTAAACATAAAGAACGATTAATGATAAGTATTCGAGCATGTATTTCAAATAGTGGTTCTAGCTGGTTGTAAAGAAATATGCATGGGCTTAGCCCTCTTTTATTATGAAATTTAATAAAGCTAGTGTCATGATCATCCTTGGTAAAGCACCTAGAAGCAATATGTTTCTCCTCATAATCAGTAAGAGCATCACTATTATAATTAGAAGTTGTAGTAGTTTTACCATCATTAGGCTGTTCCTTATGTAAATTAAGAAAATCATCCTCCATAAACCTACCATCATCTTCCTAATTATCAGTAACCTTCATGACCGACTGCTTAAAGCAGGAAGAAGGTAACAAATGATTCTCCATAAAAACAAATTTGCCATCCTCTAAAACTGAGTTATTGTTCTCTCCTTCTGCAACCAAATGAGCATGAACATTTGTATCCTTGGTAGTATCCTGGTCAATGAAAGGATTAGGAATCAAAGAATCAATAGCATGAGATAAATTTTGATTTAAAATGCAAGAATTGGATGTTCCAACATTATGTAAAGCATTGTCTACAATTTTCTCACAATCGGAAGAAACCACATTTGTAATTCATTAGTAACAACATTTAAATGGAGAACTCCCTGTTCTTGAGGCCAGGTGAGCTAGCTAGAGGGACCTTCTCAGTTTCATCCATTGGATTCACATCCATAGGATACTGTCTATCCACCAACAAAAGATGAGATGAATCTTTAGGATCAATAACATCCTTTTCAATACGTATAACCTTATTCGATTGTTTTAAAGAATTCTTATCAGAGTGCTGGTAAGGGTGTTTCCAAAAACATTCATTCAAAGCATGCCCATGCATTTTACAAAAAGGCAAAATATAGGTAAATTCTCAAACTCAACTTTTTGAAAATAACCTTTAACTTTGGATTCAATCCAAATTTCATTTGGATGTTTCTTAAAAACATCCAATTCAATAAACACCCTAGCAACAGATGGCCTTGAGACTGAGGCATTTGCTTGATCAGTCTGCAAGGGACGACCAAAGATAGAGGCCATACCAAATAAAATTTGATGGTTAAGAAAATGAAATCGCAAATTAGGAAATCTATCCAAATCAGAGCAATAAGAGATTCCTCCCTAACATCAAAATCTAGAGTCCATTTCAATAAATGCATTTGACTCGCTTGAATATAATATGATCTTCTAGCAAAAATCTAACTATAGTCAAGGTCATTGGATAGTTGGATAGCAACATGCCTTTGATCAAGTAAACTCAAATGAAAAGAACAAGATAATTTAAGATTAACAAAAAACTTGCAAATGACATCAAGATTCAGCCTTCTCTAAACAAATTTTCCAACCAAAGTTAGTGCAAAAGGAGTGGCAAGCTGATTAACCACAAAATTCTCAAAAATAAGTGTCGGATAACCCTTAAACAAAGAATGAACAAACCAAAATTTTGGAGAGGACGAGGAACCGCCAGCGAATGCCACTTTAAAGGATCGAGATTTCCCTTCAGAAGTAGAGGAAGATATAGGGTTCGATGACGAAGGGTTTATCATCTCCCCACTCAAAAACTTAAAGAGAAACACAAAATTAAAGCATGATAAAGATCCAGTAATGAAAAGCAAAAGAATCTAAATAAAATAACCAAAAAAATCTAAACTAGGAGGGGCTAAATCGGGTGCAGGGAAGGGAGCCCTAAAATAACCCAGGAATCACCCAGGCAGAGATACGAGAGCACGTGTATTCATCTTTAGCAATAGATAGGGCTACAAAATTCTATTTTTTATTGGACTAAGAAACTAAAAAAATTATAATAAATAGACATATTCTAGAAGTACTCTTTCTATCAACCCTACAACATGTAAAGTCTGAATATGAATATCTAATTTTTTCAAATGAAGAGCTAAACTTAGGATACCAAATCCCTAAGTTCTAAGTTCCCAAGAAATATCTTATAATCTTTTTCACCGCTATCAAATGTGATTCTTTTGGATCTAATTAAAATCTAGCACACAAATAAACACTAAACATAATATCGTGTCTACTAGCAGTCAAGTAAAGTAAAGATCCAATAATCTCTCTAAATTTCTTCTAATCAATAGATTATTCATTTGGGACCTCATCCAATTGAACTGAGGAACTCATAGGTGTACTAACAGGTTTAGCATTATCCATTTCATACTTTTTGAGAATGTCCTTAACATACTTCGACTGACTAAGAAATGTTCCTTCCCTAATTTACTTAATGCCAAAGCCTAGAAAGTAACATAAATCTCCCATCATACACATTTAAAATTCACTACTCATTATTTTAGAAAAATCATCATAAAGATTTTTATTTATAGATCCAATGATGATATCATCAATATAAATTTATATAATGAGTATATCGTCTCCTAATTTCCTTAAAAAGTGAGTTATGTTTACACTTCCTTTTTCAAAGGATCTCTCAAGTAGGAAAGTGTTCAATCTCTTATACTAAGTCCTAGGTGCCTTTTTCAATCCATGTAATGTCTTTTTCAATTTGAAAACATGATTTAGGTACTTTGAATTTTCAAATCCTGTAGTTTGATCAACATAAACATCCTCTTGAATTACCCCATTTAGAAAGGTACTATTAACATCCATTTGATATAACTTAAATCCTCTAAAATAGGCAAAGGCTAATAAAATCCTAATTGCTTTGAGTCTAGCTACAGGGGCAAAAGTCTCCCCGAAATCAATCACTTCAATCTGATTATACCCCTTAGCCACCAATCTTGCCTTATTTCTAACAACTCCTTAGACATTCATTTTATTCTTAAATACCCAGTTAGTTCCAACTACACTTTGATCCTTTGTCCTTATAATTAATTCCTAAATTTCATTCCTTACAAATTGATTCAATTTTTCTTATATTATCAAAATCCAATACTCATCAGAAAGTGCTTGATTTATATTTATGGGTTCTATTATAGAAATAAAGGCAGAATGAATGACTTCTTTGCTTATTCCATGCCTAGTCCTAACACCCTCACTAGGTTCACTTAAAATGAATTCCTTAGGGTGATTTTTAGAAAATCTCAAATCTCTAGGCAACGAGTTTTCTATCTCCAAATTTTCTTCCAAATTAACTTTCTCAAATCTCATCCTCTTCGAGATTTGGCTCTTCCAAAATTCTCGATTCATCAAATACAATATGTGTGGTCTCCTCAATAACCCAAGTTCTTTTATTAAATACTTTATAAGATTTTCCAACACTAGAGTATCCAAGAAAAGTCCTTTCATCTAATTTTGGATCAAATTTTCCTAAGGTAGATTTTTCATTGTTATATATAAACACCTTACATCCAAAAACATGCAAATGTAATAAATTAGGTGTTCTTCATTTTAGAAGCTCATAGGATATTTTATTCAATTTTGATCTAATGTTCACCCTATTCAGAACAAAACATGTCGTGATAATCACTTCAACCCAAAAATATTTAGGAAGTAAATATTCTACCAATATAGCTCGAGCACCTTCTATCAATGTTCTATTCTTGATTTTGACTATCCTATTCTACTGAGGAGTTCTAGGTACAAAAAAATTATGATCAATCTCTTTTTCCTTATAAAAATTTTCAAAATTTCCATTTTCAAATTCTCCTCTATTATCACTATTGATTGTTAAAGTCTCACATCCTTGTTTCCTCTAAATCCAAGTCGAAAAATCTCAAAACTTCTCAAATGATTCACTCTTATGATATAAAAATTTAACCCAAGTGAATCTTAAAAAATCATGTACTATCAAAAATTCATATACCTTCCCTCCTAGACTTACAGTTCCAACTGGTCCAAAAAGATCCATATATAATGTCTCCAAAGGTTTACTTGTTCTAAGATCCTTATTGGACTGAAAAGAGGACTTTACCTATTTTCTAAATTGACATGCATCGTTAAGGTGATCCTTAGTAATGTTTTGTTTTGGTATGCCTCTCACTAAGTTCTTTTGGATAATTTTCCTAAGGTTTTTCATACTAGAGTGACAAAGTCTCCTATGCCATAGCCATGACTCATTAGAAATAGTTTTTAAATATAAAGCATTAGGAGTTTTTATGCAATTTAAATCTAGCATATAATTATTATTTACCCTTAAACCATGCAAAACATCATTACCATTTAGGCTTAATATGCAGCTAGTAGGAAAAAATTTAATATTATATCCTTTATCAAATAGCTGACTAATACTCAAGAGATTATATTAAGCCTTCTACTAGTAGCATATTTTCAATAAAAAATAATTTTCAAGTTTCCAATCATACCTACACCAGCCAATCTCTTAGTGGTGTTATCTCCTAGTGTAACCCTGCCTCTATTCTTGGCTTTCAGCGTTATAAATTGTGTAGTGTCTCTAGTCATATGCATTGAGCAACTACTGTCTAGGTACCAAATGCTCTCATAAGGCCTTGTATGAGAGCGTTTCTACAAAACCATCAAATGTTAAACCAAAAAACCTAAAGAAGTTTGGGTTCACCTTTTAGAAAATTAAAAATAGATGCATGTATGATATGCTAGGTTTATGCATCTTAGGTCTCCACACTAAATGAGTTTTTCTAGAAATATAATCAATCATAGCATAACTATCATATTTAAATCCACAAAATATATTTCTCAATCTTCTATAACTACTCTGACTATTCCTGGGTTGTAAAAAATTTGGCTTCAAAATAGGATTTATAAAATCTTCTAAGTGTTGGGGGTTTTCTATTTTCCTCGAGAGCTTGCACTTTTAATTTCAAAAATATGTTTAAATCTTTAAAGATATTAATATCATAATTCAAGTAGTACTCTCTTCTCTTTGATTCATCCTTAAAATCACCAAATTATTTTTCCAATTTAATATATAATGAATTTAAAATCTAATTTTTCTTATTCAAATCATCGAACTCATCAAGTAAGCTCATATGATTATTATCTATCAATGCATGATCTTTTCTAAGAATTTCATGTTCTCTTTTCAATTCTTATACTCTAAGTTAAGACTAGCATACAATTTCTTTAACTTACTATATGCGTCATGAAACCTTTCAGAAACTTATAAAAGTTTAGCATAGGTTAAGTCATATACCTCTTCTTAATCTAACTGATCAAGATTATGACCCATCAAGCACAAATTTGTGACTTCCTTCTCCTTTCAGTTTTAGGCAAATCTAAAGCAGAGTCTGCCCAAAAAGCTCTTTGGAATATCTTCTTTCCCTTCTTTAAATTTAGTTTCTCCTCTACCTACTCCTTGTTGGGAGTGCCTTTAAGTTTTGGGCATTCTAATTTTACATGTCCTGGTTTCCTACATTCATATTAAATCACATCATTTGAAACCTTGATATTCATATAAAATTTATCTCTATTCCACTGTTGGCATCTCTTCTGCTTCCTCTTTATAAAGTTCCTAAATTGCCTAGTCATTAAGGTAATGTCATCCTTATCCATAGGATGTGATGGATCACTCTCTGACTCCTCCACTTTAGTGCAATGTTCTTCTCATTTTGTGGCTCTCCTATATCAATCTTTCTTTGACTCACTCCTTGCTCATAAGAAATAAGTGATCCAAGAAGATTATCAATAGAGTAAACATTTAAGTCTTTAGATTCTATAATTGCAGTTATTTTAGCATCATATATAGTAGGTAAAAAATGAAGAATCTTATTAACTATTTTAGCATTCGTTAGTTCCCTAACTAATACACGCAAAGAAGTGACTATCTGAGTGAATCTTATGTACATGTCAGAAATAGATTCATTGGATTTCATGCAAAACAATTTATAGTCATGTAATAAGATATCTAGTCTAAATTGCTTAACTTCGTTAGTCCCTTCATAAGTTATACAAAGTCTATTGCATATGTCCTTTCCACTTTTACAAGTGGAAACCCGCATGTAATCTTCTGACTTAAGTGCACAAAAGAAAATGTTTAAACATTTTACATTAAGTTGTGCTAAGTCACATTCTTCTATAGTCCAATCTACAAAGGGTGTTTCAACTCTAATGCCATCAACTAATCTAATTTGTTTTATGTACCCTTCTATACTAAGATCTACTTATAATAATCCAAAGATTATAAAAAAGTAGACATGCTTGTTTTCCAAAAATTGAAAGGGATGTTATCAAATAAAGGAGGTCTAGTGATCGAATATCCTTCAGGTGTGTTTTGATTTCCAAAAGTAGCCATACACGTTAATCAAAAAGCAGACTAAACTTATAGTTTTGAAATAAAGCTCTGACACCACTTGTTGATTCTTTTCTACTCTAGAATAGGTTGTTAAACTTAAACTAATGTCCCAAGGCTAACCAAAAGGGGGTGAATTAGTAATTTAAAAATTTACTCTTGTATTTAAAAGTTAGAAAGTGATTAATAATTTGTAACAAGTTAATTTTAAAGTTTTTTAAAATAATTTTTCAACCACAGAAATAATAACTTACAATAAGTAAATAAATATAGCAACAAAAATAAAAAGACACAAAAATTTATAGTGGTTTGGTCAAACACGACCTACATCCACTCCCTGAATCCTCCCACTTCAGGTATTGCACTATTACCAAAGTGACTCTCCATTTGCTCCCATAGCAAGGAGGATAAGCCTTTATAAACCTCTCTTCCACCAATCTCCAATGCGATAGAGAACCATCGTCCTTTCACACCCTCTATGTATAGGTAAAGAATATTTATCCTTTCCCACCCTCCAAGTTTAGGCAGAGAACCTTCATCCTTTTACACCCTCCAAGTGTAGGTAGAGAACTTTCATCCTTTTACAACCTCCTAGTGCATGAAGAGAGAGTCTCGATTCTTAGAGAGAGAGAGAGTCCTGATTCTTAGAGAGAGAAAATTCAAAAAATTTGAATTTTATTTTCATTGGCGACAACGCCGGCGGAGATAACTGGCTTGGCTGCAGTCGCTTCAGGTGTTCGGTCAGTGGAAAATAGGATTTTGGATAGATATTTGATGATTCTATAATCGTTGAAGTCGGAGGTGGTAAATAATCGACGGCCTCTCAATGGTCCGTTGGTGATCTGAGAAAACTGCTCTGATCGTATGAAAATTCTTCATCGGATGTCGGTAAGGAGAAGCAGATGATTATGGATTTAATTGTGGTAACTCCATCTAATCTGAAGGGCATTTCAAATTATTTTGAAGCTTCATCTTCTGGTTTGAAGATTTTTGAAAACACTTTTGGCAATAATGGGAATTCTGAGAAGATAGAACCTTCAGTCCATGAGAAAGGAGTTAGCATCACAGATGTTTGTGGAATTGTTCAAACAAAAAATAAAGAGTTGAATTCTGCTCCTATTAAGAATGTTAACAATCCTTGGATTAAATGTTCTTATATCTCGATGAACATGCCTGTGGGAGAATCCTTTTTGTCTGAGGATGGCAAGGCTGTCAAACTATTTCAACCAAAGATTGTAGAGAATTCTAAGAAACTTCAAAAATCAATTGTGGTTAAAGTCTTTGGGAGAGATATTTCAGTTCAAATTATAGCAGCAGAATTGAGACGTCAATGGTCTCAAATCGGGAATTTCCATCCCACTATACTTGGTTCAGGTTTGATGTTGTTCTCCTTTTCACACGAAGCTATGGAAAAAGTTATTACAGGTGGACCATGGTTTGTAAATGGTCATATTATTGGGATAGACAGATGGAGTCCAAAATTTTCTACAAATTACCGTAAAGGTTTAACATCTCCAGTATGGGTAAGATTTCCAAATCTTTCACTATTTTGTTGGGATGAGATTAATGTAGCAAGGATTGCATCATTGATTGGATCTCCTTTGCTTATTGATGGTGATATGTTCCAATGGGGAAGGAGGGAGTTTGCAAGAGTATGTGTTCATTTAGAACTTGATAAAAAATTTCCAATGGGTGTTTGGGTGGATGGACTAGAGGGTCATTTCTTTCAAAAGGTTGAGTATGAAAAGATCTCAACCTTTTGTTACAAGTGTGAAAAAATTGAGCATCTACGCAATATGTGTATGGAGAAAGAAAGCTCAAATTCTGGCTGTCCTTTTCCAGCTACAAAAGAAAGGGTGGAAGAAGAATTGAATGCTCCTAAGGAAGATAAGTATGGACCTTGGGTCCATGTCAATTATAAAAGAAATAGAAGAGTGAAGGCTACTTATCAGAAGAAGGTTGTGGAGAAGATAGATGTTGGTAAATCTCCTGAAGAGCAATTTCCAACTAAAGTTTCAAGTCAAACACAACTTGAAGATAGCATTGCAGATGTCTCTATGAAGAATAAGGAAGAAAAAGTTGGTGAAAATACTTCTATTAATGTTGGAATAGTTGTGAAGGATTCTATCTCTTTTCCTGAGGTAACTCTTGTTCAAGACAATATGTTTAAATTTTTGGAAGAAATAGAGGTTGAAGATTCTTCATTAGAGAAAGAAGCATTGGATATTCAAATTGAACCTGAAATTTAAGATGGTGAATTCTGTAATACTGAAGGGACCAGTAAGGTTGAGAAGAGGGATTTTGTGACCAAGGAAAGTTTTAGTAATGTTATTTCTATAGAATGCTGTAATTCAAGCTTGGGTAATGCAATTCCTGTATCTCAAAAACCAAATCTATTGAAAGAACTCAAGCACTTGGGGCCCTTTAGCACTTCATCCAGATCCAAGAAATTTTATGGTAATGCTAAAGGTAAAAGTGGGGATCCTCCCCCCCCCCCCCCCCCCCCCCCCCCCCCCCCCCCCCGCCCCCCCCTCCTTTATCCAAATAACTTCATTCGCATTCTGGAATTGTAGGGGTGCAAATATGAGGGAAGCCTCCCATTTTTTAAAGGAGTTTTTGAAGGAGTGGAATGTTTTCTTTGTTGGGGTGGTTGAAACCAAAATCTCTTCCTTAGAGAGATTTGAAGTTAACAAGTTGTTGGGTGATGAATGAGACTTTTTTATGTTTCCTTCAGAAGGTGCTTCCGGAGGTATTATTGTTTTGTGGAAAACTAATATGGTTGAGTTTTCCTTACTTAATGCTTCAAACCAATGTGTTATTTGGGAGTTAAGCATTCATAACAAAGGCAAGTGGATTGTGTCTGTAGTGTATGGAAACAAAAATCCTTTTTTAAGAAGGAGGTTGTGGGAGGAGTTAGAGAAGAACTGTGATAAAGAGATCCCTTTGGTAGTGGGGGGGATATTAATTGTGTTCTTTCACAAGAAGAGAAGAGGGGTGGAAAGAAGCTTTCATTTACTCAAGGGCCATAAGATATGTCTGCTTTCATGACTAAGAATGATATTCATAATGTTGGAACAGTGGGTCCAAAGTTCATGTGGTGCAACAACAAAAATGTGGGTGCTCGAATCCTTGAAAATCTTGATAGGTGTCTTTTGAATGCAAAATAAATGAATGAAATTCAAAATGTTGTGGTAAGAAAATTAGCCAGGATTGAATCAGATCACTGTCCCTTAATTCTAAAAATTTTCTATGTTAAAGTTCAACATAATGGTCATCTTAAGTTTGAAGATGTTTGGGCCTCTATTCCGGCGTCTAAAGCAAAGGTTCTTAAAGCTTGAAACAAACATGTCACTGGAAATGCAATGGAGATCATTAATTTTAAATGTACGAGAGCTTTGAGAGCTTTGCATTATTGGAGCACGACAAAACTGAAGAATTTTCGGCAAAATAAAGAAGTATTAAAAAGGGAAATCAAAAATTTGCAGTTGGAAGAATCCATGGGGAATGGTCTTTCCAATGAAAAGTTGTTGCTGTTAAGAACCAAAATTAATTACTATAATGTGAATTTGGCACGTCTCAGCACATGGTGGAGACAAAAATCAAAATTAAAGTGTATACATGATAATGATATAATACCAAATTTTTTCAATCTTTTGCTAACGGCAGAAGAATTGAAAATTCAATTTTTCAGTTGAAGGATGAAGGAGAGAATTTGGTAGAGAAGCATAACGAAATTGAAGAAATACTAATGAAGTTCTACAGCAAGAAATGGAAGAAGAGCTGTAATTTAAATGATTGGCCTCCTGTATTGAAGTATCTCTCTGAACAGGATTGCAAATTACTAGATGAGGAGTTTGAATGTTCGTTAGGGATGTTAATCCCTTGAGAACTAGCCCGAGGCTAACCAAGAGGGGAGGAGGGTGAATTGGTATTTTAAAAACTCTTTCTTAGATAAACTCACAATAAGCACAAACCAAAATCACCACAGAAAAATAAGTGCAGAAAATTAAAATGCGAAAGCAGTAAAAAGAACACAAGGGTTTATAGTGGTTCGGCCAACTTGACCTATGTCCACTCCCTAGAGGCGCCCTCTAGGTATTGCACTAAGTAAGTTTCTCTCCTTTAGCTCCCACAGCTAAGCGGAGAAGTCTTTACACCCAACTCCTTTTTACCAACCCCGGTGCGGCAAAGAACCGACTCCTTTTCCTTCCTCCTAAAGCGGGCAGAGAACTGACTACTTTTGCTTCATCTTGAAGTAGCCAGAGAACCCAGACCTTTTGTTGAAGTAGACCTCCCAAGAACCTCCCAAGAATAAAGGACAAAGACCGGACAAGACGACTTGGAACCTTGCTTGGAGTAACCCTTGTGAACCCTCTCACAAACTCCCTCTCACAAGTTCCTCTCTCTCTCTCTCTCTCTCTCTCTCTCTCTCTCCCAAGGCTATCTTAGGTCAAGACACCAGTAGTCAAGGTCTCATACATGAGAAAAATTAGATCCTTTAAATAAAATTTCAAGAACTGACATTATCATTCATGACGATATAGATATCGTCCTGGCCGATCAGTACAAATCGTGGACTATCGTACTGAACATCGCCCTGAATGGGGGTCTGGACGATTCAAAATTAGCTTGATCGTCCAGGACAATCTCATGATCGTCCCTAATGATTTGTTCAAATCAGAGCTAAATTGTCCAGAATATTACCTTGAATATTATCTGGCCGATGTTGATCGTCCAGAAGCAACTAAGGTTTTTGAACTGATCATCCCGAATGATAATGAGATCATCCCGGATGATGTGATTGTATCATTCATCCTTAATTACTTTTCTTAATTGTCTGATCAATTTAGGCATAATTGTATCAAATCGTCCAGGACGATACACGATCGTCCTGGCCGATACACGATCGTCCTGGCCGATATCCAACAATAAAGAATGCCTAAATAGATCATGTCGGCGAATTCTTTTTTTTTTTTAGCATATCGTCCTGGCCGATACATGTATCTTCTAGGCCGATATCCTAATGATGGCTGCCTTGACTAGGAGTCCTGATTAGGGTTTTTGTTTTAAACCCGATCATCAAAGACGATATAAATATCATTCAGGACGATATGAGTAGAAACAAAAATTCTAAATCAATAAGAAAAGAATCACCCAAGTGTGTGTGTGTAGGGTTACTTAGCATCAAACACTTCCAAGATTACAATTGACTCAAGAAAGGGAAAAGGAAAGTTACAGACTGACTCAACCCTAATCTACCCAATCTTGAGCTGGTTCTGTTTGTCATATGATCTCTTGGCCCTGAAATGTCAGTAGAAAAAGGCAGTCGTATTATTTTCTATCATCAAAACCATAATTCATGAAACCAAATTTGCAACATAGTTTTCTTTTTCTGAATTAAGAAAATGTTGTTAAAAATAGTGGATCAAATATTTCTCCTGGGATAGATGGTATTACATACTCATTCTTTAAATAATATTGGTACATAACCGAAAATGATGTTTGGAAAGCTGTTCGGCATTTTTTGGTGGCAGGGCCGCTCTATTCCATGTGGAAGGAGTCATTAGTAATTCTTATTCCTAAAGTGCTGAATCCAGTTACTCCATCTGAATTCCATCCCATCAGTATGTGTAATACTATACATAAAGTTATTGCCAAAATGTTATTGAATAGATTATTGAAGGTGGTTGGGAGTCTCATATCAGAGGAACAAGCTACTTTCTTGAGAAGTAGATCCCTTTCAAATCATATTATTTTAGCCCATGAATTGTTGAATAAGCTCGGGTATTCAAAAATAAAGAAAGTATGGGTAGCGATCAAGCTTAATATGGAACAAGCCTATGATAGTATGACTTAGCAAACATTAAGGATGGTATTAAAAAGCATGGGATTTCCTATCAGATTTTCTAATCTATTAATGAATGTGTGGAACAACCTGAATTTTTTATCATGATTAATGGTAACATTTCTAAGGGGATCAAATCAAGTAGTGGATTTATACAAGGTTGTCCACTTACTCCCTACTTGTTTATTCTTTGTTCTCAAATTTTGTCAAATGACTTTCGGCATAAAGGAAGAAATTTGGGAATTAAGATTTCTGCAAATGCCCCTATAATATCTCATCTTTTGTATGCAGACGATATCCTCTTGTTCTCCTAAGTTTTATTGAGCTATATGAGGAAATTCTAAAAAATTGTCTCAAGTTTTTTCCACAGAATGGGACAAATAGCTAATAAACATAAATCAATTATTCTGTTTGGGAAATATGTTAAAAGGAAAAGGAGATGTGCTATTTCAAAGCTTTTGGGATTCAAATCAGTGAATGAATTGACTTACCTTAGCATAAAGATGGCATTAAGAAGAATGGTTGCTACATATTCGAACTACATTCTTGAGAAGGAAGCTTCAAGACTTAATGTTTGGGGAAATAGGTTGATCTCCTTAGCTGGAAGAATTATCTTAATAAAATTGGTATTGGTTGCATTATCAATTTTTGTGACTACTCATTCTTGGATTCCAGCTAGTATTCTTAAAGATTTGGATAAAATGGCTAGAAGCTTTATATGTCATAAACAAGGAGGAGTTCATGGTTTACATTATATGTCTTAGGAAAAAATTTGCAAAAGATGGAAGGAAGGAGGACAAGGAATTCACTCGGTGGAATCTATGGCAGGGCCTCTTAGAGCAAAATTTGCTTGAAGTTTCTTAAAGAATGAAGACATTTTACTTAATAAAGCTTTATTGGCAAAATATGGTCCTAAATTTTGTGAGGACACTAGCAAATGCAATAAGTCTACCACTTGGAAGATTATTGATAATGGAGCTGAATCTCATCTTCTGATCATTAAATGGAAGATTGCTAAAGGTAATTCTTTAGACATTTTAAATGATGTGTGGATTCTAGATAGATGACTAGAGAAGTGGCCTACTTTTAATTCTATTGGAGACTTTGAATTTTCGTCTCTTGATAATTTTATAGAAGATGGTTTTTGGAAGAAGGATCTTCTTAAATTGTTCTTTGGGGAAGATCTTGTGGATCTTATCATGCAAATTGATATTTTACCCAGTCAATTCAAAGATAGATTGGAATTAAAGTATAAATTCTTAGGTAAAAGCTTATCTGCAATGGCTTCTTTTTCCTATGAAATGAAAATTAAATCTGTTGACTATGGTAAATGGCTTAAAGAACTTCAACTAAACTCTAGAGTCGAATGTGTTTGGTGGAGGCTCTACAATGAGGCAATTCCGACTAATGGGTTCTTAATGTACCGGAGGATGATGGATCATTGTTTATGTCCTAGAGGTTGTTATGAACCAAAAAATTTGGATCATGTTATGGTCCATTGTTTGAAGATGCATCAAGCTATTGAGGTTCTTAAGAAATAGGGATTTTCGGTTACTGTTTTCACCTCATCTTGTGAATATAAAGAGCAATTGGGACAGTTTACTATGGCCAATAAATTCATTGCTAAAATTTATTGCTCTTTAGTATATTTTTCTTGGAAAAGTAGAAACTTAATTAAACATGGTATGCAAGAGTTGATTTTATCCTATATAGCTTCGAATGCCATCAGTTTTGCTTCTAATTTAGATACCAATCTATTCTTGGATCACTGAGGTGCTAACCAGCCGGACAGGCTATTTTCTCATTAGCACCCTCCTCCCCTGGAATGGATTAAGGGGAATCTTGATGATGCTTTAACTTGTTCCAATAATGATGGAGTTGGTGGAGTGTTTAGAGATTCAAAAGGAAGATTTTTACTTGCCTTTGGATTCAATTACTTTCATTGGGATTCCCATCAATTGGAATTGATTGCTTTTCATTCTTTGAAGAGAATCATCTTTGATTGGATGTTGGATGCAAAGGGAATTATTATTGAAGGAGATAATTTCAACATCATCAAGCATTTCCAAAAAGCTGTGGAGAAGGAAAACCTGATTGTACATAATAAAGAAATTGAAGATATCTCATTCTTGGATGGTTTTGGTAACATTCTTTTCCATTTTGTTGATAGAAATTGTAATAAGTTAGCTCATTTGTGTGCTAACGTAGCATTGAATGGTGATTTTCTATGGGAAGATCTCAGTAGTATAAGGTTCCTCCTTTATTTAGTTTGTTATCAAAGGAGGAATGTGATAGTTTTTCTATCACCTAGTATTTTGTAATTGGTTTTTATTTTCATTAAATGCATTTAGCATTTCTTTCAAAAAAAAAAGTGCAGGCAAAGAACCTTTGGCTGTTCATACTCTCCAAGTGTCGGCAGAGAACCATATATTATTGAAAGATCTTCACACGAGCAATTTAGAAATATGAGAGAAAGACTGAAGAAACAAAAATCAAACATAGAGATCCTTACCTTTGAGTAACATTGTGAACCCTTCACTTTCCACTAGGAAGAATTCTCTCTCACACACTCTCTCGCACTCTCTCCTTCAATTTCCCTTTGCAAATCATGAAGAAAAAATGACAAAACGATTAAGCATTCTTTTTTAGTGGACCTTTTATACAAAAGACACAAAAACCATCCTGAAAACTGAAATTTTCAATTATGATAGTCCACGGTCGTACTATACGATCGTATGTTCATACATACGAATAGTTCAAATACAGTTGCCTATGAACATGTTTTGAATTGGTACAAACTCATTTCATATGCGATCATCATCAGGTTCAAACCAAGTTCATCTAGCATGAACAAAAAAAATTTCAAATTTGCCTGTACTAAAGTCTGGATGAAATGAACTAAATTATAATAGAGAACTTTGTCCTGGGATAATCATAAATATTGTCCTGTATGATATATATCCAAGGATAGAACAAAGACGTTCATCCTGCGATGAAATAAAATATAGTCCGTAAGATCTTCATTCAAAGAAAAATTAGAGACATTCATCCTAGGATAATCATAAATATCATCCAGTATGATATGCATGTGAGGATAGAACAAAGACGATCATCCTGGGATGAAGTTAAATATCATTCATACGATCTTCATTCAAAGAAAAATCAGAGATATTCGGCCTAGGATTATCATAAATATCATCCCGTATAATATGCATTCGAGAACAAAATAGATACGGTCGGCCTGGGATAAAATTAAATATCGTCTGTATGATGTTCATTCGAAGAAAAACCAGAAATGTTTGTTTTGGTATGAAAATAAATTTTCATCCCGTACGACCCATATTTAGAAAAACTTTTATCCTCTATATTCGTTCGACTACTCGATGGGGATAATAACTAACAGATCATCTCATATGAAGTAATATTGTACAGTATGATCTGTTTAAAAATATGAATTTTAAAACTCTCCCCCTGGTGTGTGTGTGTGCTCAGTCACTCAATTACAATCGCACTCTATCAGACTCAATAAAATAAAAAATATAGACTAAGATCATGATAAATTCTAAACTATTTTTAATTCAAAGTGTTCAATAATCCGGAGTATAATTCCCCTGAAATGTTAGTACACATAAGAGAAAAACAATTCTTCTAAATTATGTTAAGAGAAATAATAATAAAATCAATAATATTTAGAATCATAAAAAATATACAAGTTACAAGAATATCAAACATGCATAGTAAATATCTCAACACTACGTCCACTCCCTAGAGTCACCTACTCCAGGTATTACACTATTATTATGCTGTCTCTAATTTAGCCTACAAAGCTAGGCAGAGAAGCCCTTACAAATTTGCTTCACCATCTCAGTGCATCACAGGACCGTACTCCTTTCACATATAGAAAACCTTGATTCCTTTTCACCCTTCTGGCGAAGCAGAGAACCTAGACTTTTTTTCACCATCTTGGTGAGGCAGAGAACCTTGAATCATTTTCACCTTCCTTAGTGAAATGGAGAAGTCAGGTCCTTTAACACTAAAGAGATCTTCTTCCTAATACTTTCCTTAAGATAAATCTTGAATATGATGGTACTAAGATGCAATCTTGCCGGAGTATTCATGTGAAACCACCTCCATACTTTCTTGAAACCCATAAGGATCTTCTCCCTCTTAAACTCCTCCCTTTCCTTTCTCCCTTTCATGGCTCACTCTTCAAGTTTTCTCAATAAGAATGCAGACTTAGGAATCCTTTTCCAAAAGTCAAATGCAACAATTGTGGATTGATTGGACACATAGCTCACACCTGTACTTTGAAGAAGAAAACTTATTTGGTGTGGAAACCTAAGATGCATAAACCTAGATATATCATACATGCATCTCTTTATAATTTGCCAAAAGGAGAACCCAAACTTGTATGGGTTCCCAGGTCTAACATTTAATAATCTTGCAGGGTCGCTCTCACACAAGACCGCGTGAGAGCATATGGTACCTAGACAGTAGATGTTCAAAGCATATGACTGGAGATACTACATAATTCATATCGCTGGAAGTCAGGAGTGGAGGCAAGGTTACACTTAGAGATAACACCACAAGGAAGGTGGTTGGGTCAGGTATGATTGGAAATCTTTAGAATTTTTATATTGAAGATGTGTTATTGGTAGAAGGCTTAAAACATAATTTGTTAAGTATAAGCCAGCTATGTGACAAAGGATATTGTGTAAAATTTTTTCCTACTAGTTGTATAATAATCCTAAATGAAAATGATATTTTGAATGGTATAAGGGTAAACAATGTGTATATGATAGATTTGAATTGCATTCAAAGTCTTACTGCTTTTTGTTTAAAAACTATTTATGATGAATCATGGCCTTGGCATAGGAAACATTGTCACTCTAGCATGAAAAAGGATTACCCAAAATAGCTTAGTGAGAGGTATACCAAAACTAAACTTTACTAAGGATCACCTTTGTGATGCATGTCAATTAGAAAAATAGGTGAAGTCCTCTTTTCAGTCTAATAAGGAACTTAGAATTAGTAAACCATTGGAGATTTTACATATGGATCTTTTTGGACCAGTTGGAACTGTAAGTCTAGGAGGGAAGGTATACGGATTTGTGATTGTGGATGATTACTCTAGATTCACATGGGTTAGATTTCTACTTCATAAAAGTGAATCATTTGAGAGATTTAGAAAATTTTTGACTAGGACTCAATGAAAGCTAGGATGTGAAATAATGATTATACAAAGTGACCATGGAGGAGAATTTGAAAATGAAAGATTTGAGGATTTTTGTAAGGATAAAGGAATCGATCAAAACTTATATGCACCTAGAACCCCTCAGCAGAATGAGATAGTCGAAAGAAAAAATAGAACATTAATAGAAGCCACTCGAGCAATGTTGGCAGAATACTCACTTCCTAAATATTTTTGGGCTAAGGCGGTTAGCACTACATGTTATATTCATAATAGGGTGAATGTGAGATCTAAATTAAATAAAGCACCCTATGAGTTGCTAAAATAAAGAACACCTAATTTATCATATTTGCATATTTTTGGTTGCAAGGTGTTTATTTATAATAATAGAAAATCTGCCTTAGGAAAATTTGATCCAAAATCAGATGAAAGAAATTTTGTAGGATACTCAAGTGTTAGAAAATATTATAGAGTATTTAATAAAAGAACTTTGATAAATGAGGAGACCATACATATTATATTTGATGAATCTGGAATTTTAGAAGAGCCAAATGTTGTAGAAGATGAGACTGAGATTAACTCCAAAAAGATTGATAAAATAAATTTGGAAGAAAATTTAGAAAAAAAAATGGAAATAGAAACCCTTTTCCTAGAGAGTAGAGATTTTCTAAAAATTACTCAAAGGAATTAATAATTGATGAACCTAGTGAGGGTGTAAGGACTAAGCGTGGATTAAACAAAGAAGTCAATTATTCAGCCTTCATTTCAATAATAGAACCCACAAATATTGATCAAGAACTTTCGAATGAGTTTTAGATTTTGGCTATGCAAGAAGAGTTAAATCAATTTGTAAGAAATAAAGTTTGGGAATTAGCTACAAGGCCAAAGGATCAAGGTGTAGTTGGAACTAAGTGGGTATTCAAAAATAAAATAAATGACTCAGGAGTTGTCATTAGAAATAAGGCTAGATTAGTTGCTAAGGGGTATAATCAGATTGAAGGGATTGATTTTGAGGAGACTTTTGCCCTTGTAGCTAGACTTGAAGCAATTAGGGTTTCACTACCCTTTATATTTTTTAGAGGATTTAAACTGTACCAAATGGATGTAAAAAGTTCTTTTTTAACTGGGGTAAATCAAGAGGATGTTTTTTGTAGAATAACATCCAGGTTTTGAAAATTCTAAATACCCAAATAATGTTTTCAAATTCAAAAAGGCATTATATGGATTGAAACAGGCACCTAGGGCTTGATATGAGAGATTGAGCACCTTCCTACTTGAAAAATCATTTGAAAAAGAAAGTGTTGATACAACTCTCTTTTTGAAGAAAGTTGGAAATGATATACTCATTGTACAAATTTATGTGGATGACCTCATCTTTGGATCTTCAAATAAAAATTTTTATGATGATTTTTTTTAAAATAATGAGTAGAGAATTTGAGATGAGTATATTGAGAGATTTAAGTTACATTATAGGCTTTAGCATTAAGCAAATTGAGGAGGGTACATTTCTTAGTCAGTCAAAGTATGCTAAGGTTATCCTCAAAAAGTATGAAATGGACAATGCTAAACCTGTTAGTACACCTTTGAGTTCCTCAGTTCAGTTGGATAAGGACCCCTAAGGAAAAATCTGTTGATCAAAAGAAATTTTGAGGAATAATTGGATCTTTACTTTACTTGACAGCTAGCCGGCCCGAAGTCATGTTTAGTGTTTGTTTGTGTGCTAGATTTCAATCAAATCCAAAAGAATCATATTTAACAGTAGAAAAAAGAATTCTAAGATATCTGTTAGAAACTCAGAACTTAGGAATTTGGTATGCTAAGTTTAGCTCTTCATTTGAAATAATTGGTTTTTCAGATTCTGATTTTGCAGATTATAGGGTGGATAGAAAGAGCACTTCTAGAACATGTCAGCTCATTGGAAATTCTTTAGTCTCTTGGTCTAGTAGAAAATAAATATCAGTAGCCCTGTCTACTACAGAAGCTGAATACATTGCATTAGGAAGTTGTGTTGCACAAGTACTTTGGTTGAAACAACAGTTGCTTGATTTAGAATTAACTATAGGCACTATTCCAATTTATTGTGATAACACTAGTGCTATTTATATTTCTAAAAAACCTATTCAACATTTAAGAACCAAACATATAGACATCAGGCATCATTTCATAAGGGATCATGTATCCAAAGGAGAAATTGAACTCACTCATATTTCTACTGAAAATCAACTTGCAGACATTTTTACAAAATGTTTAGCATTTGATACTTTAAGTGCATTAAGAACAAGGCCTTGTGTGATCGATTTGAATGCTTAATTAAAATATTTCTGCAACATAGATGTGTGTTTTTAGTTAGTATTTTTTTGTGTGTATCCTTGTGTTTCTGATTTTTTCTGTATTTTGAGTTTGTGTTTTCATTTCTCTAATGTGTTTTTGTTGTGTTTATATTTTAGTTTTGATTGAGTGCATGTTTTGAAAAATAAAGTGACTTCATCTAGGATGAAAATATTTTCGTACGAGACAAATTGTGTAGTGTGATAATTATCGGATTTGAATCATTTACGTGCAGTTTTTTTTTATTTTAATTTTTTCACTTCGTCTGTATGATCGTCACGATCGTTCAGATAAAATTATGAAATGATGGGATGATTGAATAACAGTTAAATGGATAAGATCATTTTTAATATTATTTTTGTACGTACGAACCTTTGATTCGTCCAGATGAACGCTTGTGGAATTGATGTGGGGGACGATTTTAACTGCCATTAAAATGATCATAAATTTTTGATCGTCCAGGACAAACACGTATTCATCTGTACAATCGTATGGTCAAAATTCTATACGAAAAGTCGCTTCATAAGTTGTGTGATTATGAAAAGTCATTTCATTTTGGACTCATTTGTTCATTCATATGAAATTTTTTTGTACAAGATGAACTGAATTTCGTACGGGATGAAAATATATTTTTGTTTGTATGAACGGTCGTATTTCATTAAATTGACTGGCTTTGAACTCAACAATCACACTCACACATCCCTTTCAGAACCCTTTCTTCCTTTAGATCTTATCCATGTCAAGTTCAAGCAAGCGACAAAAGGTTCTTGCCAAGGGTCCACACTGAAATTCTTCTGATAATTTTTTGTCCAAAGCCAATGAAGAATCTTTTCCTAGATTTGCCTCTGCTAAGTTCAACCCGTCTAGAATTCTTATCCAGGAATAACTAACCTTTCAGGTAATGAACTTGTTTGCTTCAACTCAATTTGGTCTCATTCTCACACTAGTCCACCTCTACAACAAAGAGACCTTTCATTATTTCCTAGCAAACATGTCTTTCAACTCCGACCATTCTGTAATCAAGTTCTATATTTTTAAGAAGAAAGTTTAAATTACCAAGGCTGGCCTAGGAATCTTTTTGAACTTAAGGACTGAGGGAATTAGAGCCCATACCATGACCACTACTACTGATTTTGATTGGAGTAAAATTAATGAAGTGATTAGAAAAATTATATTTAAGGAGTATATGCCTAAAGTGTCCTCTCTTGTTCTCAAAGCTCATATCTTCAAGCATGTTCTTCAAATTTTCATAATTCCTAAAGCTGGTGATAGAGTCAACATTACTCCTCTTTTTTCAATAGTAACCTACTTGATTATGACTAAACAACCTATAGATGAAGCCCAACTAATCCTTGACTATCTTTATGGACTTTCTGAAATTTGTCATGTCAAACATAAGAGAAAGAAGAACATAGCATTTGGACATTGTTGCCTTCATTTTGGAAAAGAAGTATGAATTGGTTCATCTAGTTGAAGATTTTGAAGAACCTCTCTTCTACAATGATGGATCTTTTAAGGTAATCTTCAATAAAGATGAACCAAGTAAAGCACATGTTATTAGAGACTTAAAGGAGGAACATGAACCTGCACCTGATAGTAAACCAAATTATCAGGATTTGGTTCAGAGATTTGATCGCTTAGAGTCTCATTTTGATCAAAGATTTGATCAAATTGAAACTCATTTGCAGTAGTAGGATATTCAATATAAATAAGATATGGGTTACATGAGAGAGAAGATGAATGATATTAGTTCCAACATGCTTATGATAAGAAATTATTTTAACTTCTTCAGTACTGTACGTCCTCTTCCTCCTCCAGATCAGGGACCATATGAGTGATTTGTGTACTTGGTTATGTTTTTCTTTAGATGATGTGATTGTGTTTTAGTAGTTTGTGATGTATTTTGTTTTAGTTATGTGTTTGTTTCATTAGATATTTATGTAGTTGAGTTTTATGTGGCATTAATATCATTCATAGATTGTAATATCCATTATAATGATATCAATATAAGTTATCTTGTTTTAGTTTTAATCTTGTTTTGAAATGTGTGTTAGCCTATATGAAAATCCATAAAGTTTTTGATCCTACAAGTGCTATACCTTGAATTGAAACTTAAAATTAAATTTATTAGAAAATCTAATTTTTCTAAATTTAAGTTTTTCTTATAACTTGATATAATTAAAATTGTCAATTTGATGTCTCTTATTATACTACATTAATGTTTAATATTATTATTGTAATTATGATGTTTTCATATTTTGTATTTCACTTATCAATAAATATTGATGCACTTAGAAAAATTTGAAATATTTGATTATTGATTTTGGAAAGATCAAGATTACTCTTAAAAAATGTATAAATATACAAAAATCAAAAGGAATGTGCAATGGTTTGCAATTAAAAAAAAAGGGGCACAAAATAAGCCCACAAGTTAAAAGATGCACAAAAATGTGCCAAAAATATTGTAAAAGATGCGCAAAGCGCCACATGTGGTAGTCATTTCATTTCATAATTTTTTAATCTCTTAATTCAAATTGATCTTCTGTACATTTATATTTCGTATTGACATTTAAAATATACAAATTTTATATTCATCCTTTTTGCAATGATTTTCATTATCTTAGTGTCTAAATTGATTCATGTTTTTAATATAATTTTTTTATCAATGTTATATCTCTTCTTAAATTCTATGAATTATTTTTATTTACCTAACGAATTGATTTTTTTTTGCAATATTTATTTCAATCACTTTCAAGGATCAATTATCAAAGGATTATCATATGACTACTTACATTTCTATTCCTTTTCTCCTTCTCTTTTTGTTGTTGACAAAAAGATGGAGAAAATATTATTTGTATTATATCTATGTACTTATTTGTATCGTATCTGTGTGCTTGTTTGTCTCGTATCTGTGTGCTTGTTTTTCTTTGTATCAAAAAGGAAAAAAGATAAAAGATAAAATTGTTGTGAAATACCTCCTTATTTTTATATGTTCATCAATTCAGGGGGAGTTTAAGAGATTCTTAAAATTTGAAATTTATACAAACAGTAATTGTTTTGTCATCATAAAAAAGGGAGATATTATTAAGAGAGTTGCTAATTGCATGTTTTACATTCTTGCAACTTGTATTATTTTGATGATTCCAAATATTATTGTTTTAAGTTTTGTATTCTCCTAACACTTTTTGGAAGAATTGTTTTTACTCTTGTATGGACTAACATTTCATGATAATCAAACTCCAGACTAATGAAGACTTCAAATTAAAATTCAATATGAGATAATTTGTAAATTGAAGCTTGTATTTTTCATTTTATTTAGTTTGAGAGGGAGTGATTGTAATTAAGAAATTGTTTACACACACACTTAGGGATATCATTAAAATTCATACTAATCATATGGGATGAACCATGTTCGTAAGGGACGATCAAGTCAGTTATCCCCTCGGAAGAGCGATGGAACAAACAGGAAGTAAGAAATTTTAAGTCCTGATTATCCAGACAAATTTTTATATTCGTCCCAAGACGAAATGCTCTCTGGAAAATTTTTGTTCAGATGAAATATTGTTTGTGTAAGGATGAATTTCTCTCTGAAAAAATTTTATCCAGATGAACTTTAATTCATCCCAGGATGAAATGCTCTCTGGAAAATTTTCGTTCTGACGAAATCCTATATTCAGCCCAGTTCAAAATGCTCTCTATAAAAAATTCTTCCAGACGAATTTCAAATCATCCCTGGATGAAATGCTTTCTAGAAAAATTTCTTTCAGACGAACTCATATTTGTCCCAGGATGAAAATGTTTTATTATTTCCAATTTTGATAACTTCCTACAGTTTGTCAAACTGACATATGGTATAACTATTCGTACCGAACGAACTTAGTTCGTACAAGACGATAATCGCGTACGAAGTCAGTTCGTACCAATATACATTGGGTTCATTTGCAACTGATTTAAGTAAGGTTGTCCAGGATGATCCACGATCGTACGGGACAATCCACTTTGTAAAGACTTGAAAATCAGCAATTTTTGTACATTTTTTTGTGTCTTTCCTATATAAAGTCCAATTAGAATTGCCTCTAAATATTTTTTCCTACTGATCTTCATGCCTATTGAAAGGAGAGTCAAGGAGAGAGTGTGAGAGAGCATTTGAAGGAGGATTCTTACTACTGGAGGTTTCACTTCGTACTCAAAGGTAAGAGTCTCTACTTATGGTTTTTTATTACTTCACTCTTTTGTCTCTTGCTTCTATATTTCATGTGAGAAGATTTGTCAAGGAGATCTGATTCTCTGCCGACACTTAGAAAGTGTGAAAGGTTCTCTGCCTATACTTGGAGAAGATGAATAGCCGACGGGTTCTCTACCTACACTGGAAGAGTGTGAAAGGACGGAGGGTTCTCTGCCTACATCGGGAGTGTGAAAGGACGGACAGTTCTCTACCTACATCGGGAGAGTTTGTAAGGACGGACGGTTCTCTGCCTACATCGGGAGAGTGTGAAAGGATAGATGGTCCTCTACCAACACTGGGAAGAGTGTAAAAGGACGACGATTCTCTGCCGCACCAGGTAGTGGTGGAAGAGAGTTTTATAAAGGCTTCTCCACCTTGCTGTGGGTGCAAAAGGAGAGTCACTAGTTGTATTAGTGCAATACCCGGAGGGTGCCTTCGGGGAGTGGATGTAGGCTGTGTTTGACCGAACCACTACAAATCTCGTGTCTTTTATTTTTCCGCTGCTTTTATTTTTATTGTTATTAACTTGTGGTTGAAAAATCTATTTCTACAAAATTCATTAAATTTTATTTTCGATTTAAAATATTAAAAAGAGGGACTAAGTTTTTAATTACCAATTCACCCCCCCCCCCCTCTTGGTTAGCCGCTGGGACATAAGTTTCGATTTAACAACCTAATTCATAATGAGCAAGTTTCAACAGAATATGCAAAGTTTAAATAGCTACGAGAATATTTATGTGATGCAATCCTGATCAAGAAGGTAGCAATAGCCATCTATGTAGCAAAAAAATTTGGGGTCATAGAGTTAGAGAGTCAGCATAACCAAAGGAATAGGACACCCAACAGATTTGAGCAATATGAAATAATAACTAGCGGCCGTGAGAACCTAATTCATGTTTTGATCTATTAGTGCCAAATAATTTTATGCCATAATATATATTTTTTAAGACCCTAAAGTAAAACTGTCATAATATAAGCGTAGTAAATTTTTTTTTTTTTGTAGTGAAAAATATCACTAGGATTCATTCTCAAGCCATCTCCTACCAGAATTCTAGAGAGAGAATTTTCTTCCTAGTTTTCGAAATCGGATTTCGCGGGCTTTCTGCAATCAATGGTGACTGCGCCGGTGGATCATCGGCACCTTCAGCCGGTATCCATGATTGTTCCACGGTCATCTGGTTCTCTTCGGTCCAGCGATAGGAAGTCTAATGGAATAGTGATTCGGGAAGGAGGCAAGCCGGTGAGCCGTCAAGAACATGTTGATGGTAAAGGTAAGAATGTGATGATGGATGAATTGGATGCACGAGTAAATCTGACTGTTGAAGAACTACCTGGTTCGATGAATGTTGAATCTTCGGCCTCTCAAAATCTGGTTTTACGCGTGAGGAATTTTTCCGAGGTTCTTGATGCAAAGAAAGCGCGTAATGTGGGGGATGGAGTTACCTCTTTGGAAAATCGGAAGGAAGATAATGTGAAAACTATGGGCGAAGTTGTTGAGGCCTGGTCGAAACCGAAACCAATCAAAATTGCTTTTGATAAAGATCTATTGCAATTTTGTGATGATGGTGTGGCTGTTAAACTGAATACAGAAAGAGAAGCGGAAAATGCTAGAGTTTTGAGGAACTCTATTGTTCTCAAAGTTTTGGGGAATGGAGTTCCATTTTCTGTATGCAGCTCGGAATTAAGAAGATAATGGAACCAATATAGCAAATTTCACTTGACTTCAATCGGAATGGAGTGGATACTCTGTTCGTTCAATTCGTGTGAGGCTGTTGATGAAGTTTTGAATGGGGGCCCATGGTACATTATTGGACTAATTGTCGGAATGGATAGGTGGACTCCTGCTTTTGATCCAAACTCGTTCAAAGGTATATCGGCACCGGTGTGGATCCGTTTACCTTGCCTACCTCTATATTGCTGGGATGAAGATAGCATAGCTAGAATTGCTTCTTGCTTTGGATCCTCGATGTATGTAGATGGGAATACTTTCCATTGGAGTAAATGTGAATTTGCACGTGTCTGTATGAGAATTGATTTAGAGAAAAAACTCTTGAATGATACATTGGTTGAAGGTTCGGCTGGAAGATTTTTCCAAAGGGTGGAGTATGAAAAGATTGATCTCATGTGCTACCAATGCGGAAGGGTAGGCCATGATTTGAAGACTTGTCCAGAGAATGTCAAGATGGTGATTAAAGATCAGTCATTGAAGAACATGGGATCAGATAATGGGCAGGAAAATTGTGTGAAAAATGACAATGAGCCTTCGGTGGTAAGCACTGAATATGGTCCATGGATACATGTCCAGTTGAAGAATAAAAGAGGTAGAAGAAGTAATGCAGTAAACAATCATGAGCATAATATTGGAAGGAAGACATGAATGAAAGAGCCAACAGGTCAGATGGATGTTCGGCTTGATGATGTCCAGGAGAAAGTGCAGCATGAATGCAACAGCAACAAGGCGGATAAAGTCTCTGGGAAAACTGCTGTAACTGGTATGTTCAAACAGACAACAAAAAGGTTTGCAGTTTTGGTTGAGGAGGATGATAATAAAGCTTTGGTTAAAGATGATAGTACTGACAAGGTGATTGAGAAAGGCATGGAAAATATGGAACCAGAAGTTAACTTTGATTTGAATCATGT
Organism: Dendrobium officinale; assembly: GCA_019514585.1. NCBI lineage: Eukaryota > Viridiplantae > Streptophyta > Magnoliopsida > Asparagales > Orchidaceae > Dendrobium > Dendrobium officinale. The sequence goes on from JACXSL010000559.1 coordinate 47,826, forward strand.
TAGTGAAGATGTCAAGGTTAAATTAGCCAAAGAATTAAAGTCATTGGGACCTATGAATAGTGAGAAGAAGAAGAGGAATGGAAGGTTGAACCCCAATAGTGGGGGAAGATCTTCTATACCTTGTTAATTATGTCTACAATTCTATTTTGGAATTGTAGGGGAGCAAGGAAGAAAGAGGCTTCCCTATATCTTAAGGAGATGGTTAGAGATGAGAATGTTTTCTTTATTGGGCTTATGGAGACGAAGATGTCTAATATTGGTAGAATGGAAGTGGATTGCCTTTTGGGCAATGAGTGGGATTACTTTCACCAACCCGCTGTTGGGACTTCTGGTGGTATTTTGGTTTTGTGGAACATTAAGTTGGTGTCTTTTGAGGTGTTTGAAGCTTCTTCCCAACTGATTATTGGTAATCTTTCGATTCCATGCTTAGGAATGTGGAAGATTGCTACGGTTTATGGAAGCTGTTGCAATAAGGAGAGAGGCGATCTTTGGAGTCAATTGGAGAGGAGCATGGAGAATTCTAGTCCTTCCATTATTGGGGGTGACTTTAATTGTATTCTAAATAAAGAAGAAAAAAGAGGTGGTAAGAGGTTCATGTTTTCTAAGGGACCGAGAGATATGAAGAGCTTCATGGTTAATTCAGACTTCCATGACATTGGCGTTGTTGGACCAAGATACACATGGTGTAACAACAAAGAAGGTAACTCTCGGATATGGGAGAGGTTAGACAGATGTATTTTAAACTCCTTGGCTATGCAGAAACTTCCTTTGGCAGTAAACAGACATTTGGCGAGGATGGCGTCTGATCACTACCCAATTGTGCTCAAGATGGATGATAGAATACGGTTTAAGTCGAGAACAATCAAGTTTAAAGACACTTGGAGATCCTATCCAGCGGCTAAAAACATAGTTTTTCATTCCTGGAAGAAGCAAGATGAAGGTAATGAGTATGAAGTTTTAAGGAAAAAACTTAATCGTACTTTAAAATCCTTGTTTTTCTAGAGTAGAAATAAGTGCAAGGATTTGAATGCTTTAAAGGATAATTTGAAGAAAGAGATTCTTGACTTGCAAAACAAAGAAGCTTTGAATAACAATTGGTCTGCTGAGGACTTGTTTTTACTTAGAAACAAGGTTCATCAACTCAATATCACTATGAAGAGACTTTCTACATGGTGGAATCAAAGGGCCAAGACTAGGTGGCATGAGGAAGGCAACACAAATTCTAAGTTGTTTCATAACTTTGCAACTGCCAGAAGAAATGGGAACCGTATCTTCCAAGTCAAAGATGAACCTAATAAGGTGCATATGGATGAGGATCAAATTGAGAAAGTTTTCACCAAATTCTTTGAGAAAAAATGGGAGTATATGGAATGTGAAGTCACGCGTTGGCCTCAAATTATGGAAAATCAGAAGTTGAATGCTGAAGACATGGACTTACTTAATGCTGAATTTACTGAAAATGAGCTACAAACTGTGATATTTTAGCAAGGGAATAACAAGTCGCCTGGTGCAGATGGTGTGACTTCCTCATTCTACAAATGCTATTGGAATATCGTATGGGATACTCTTTGGAAGGCTGTTAGAAATTTTTTCAGCTCAAGCCATATGAATGAGGATTGGAAGGACACTTTGATTGTCCTAATTCCTAAAATTAGGAACCCGTTATTTCCCTCCAACTATAGGCCCATTAGCCTTTGTCAAACCAATTATAAAATTGTGGCTACTATGATTGTTAATAGATTGAAAAAGGGAATGGATAGAATGATCTCTGAAGAACAAGTTGCCTTCATTCATGGAAGATCTATTGCTGAACATTGTTTGCTTGCCCAGGAGATTTTTCATAAGTTCAAGATCTCAAAAAATAAGAAAGGGATGATGGCAGTTAAGCTTGATATGGAACAAGCTTACGATAGCATGGGATGGAATACTCTTCGTCATATTTTGAGATGGTTGGGTTTCCTATTGCTTTCTCTAATATTATCTTGGAATGTGTTGTAGATGTGAGATTCTCCATCATTATTAATGGGAAGAACTCGGATTGGATCAAGGCTCAGAGTGGATTTCGTCAGGGATGTCCACTCTCACCTTATTTGTTCATCATGTGTTTCCAATTGATGACTAATTTGTTGGAGCAAAATGGGAGAAGCCTTGGCATTCAAATTTCAAGCGGTGGGCCAATGATTTAACATTTATTATATTTGCAGATGATGCTCTTATCTTTTCACATGCATCGATTGAGTTGGCTAGAAAAATGAAGACAATTGTGAAGAAGTTTTGTAAGTGGACTGGGCAGAGGATCAATATTGGCAAATCGCAATTGCTGTTTGGGAAGATTGTCAACCATCAGATGAGGAGGAAGATTGGCAGGCTTCTTGGGTTTAAGATTGTAAAAGAAATGAGATACTTAGGAGTTAACATCTCATTGGAAAGAATGAAGATGGCTGATTATCAAGAAGTTCTTAGCAATGCCATGGAAAGGCTTAATGTCTGGAGTAGGAAATCCTTATCCTTGGGAGGTAAATTGATCCTTATTGAAAGCTCTTTGTTTTCTATGGCAAACTTTCTTATTACTCATTCCTTGGTACCTAAGAAGATTTTATATGATTTGGAGAAGCTTTGTAGAAGTTTTATTTGGAATAATAAAGATGGCACTAGGGGGATGCATTATATTGCTTGGAATGATATTTGCAAGCCTAGTAATATGGGAGGTTTGGGCTTACACTCGCCTTTACAGAGAATTGGATCTTTAAGATCCAAAGTGACTTGGAATTTTATTCTAAAGCCTTGTTCTTTGTTTCACCGTGTCAAGGAGAGCAAGTATGGGAACAATGTAATGAATGGAGTTCATAGAAATAATAGCTCTAATGCTTGGAGAATCCTACTGGATGGAGGCAGGAATTTGAAGATGGTTATTCGTTGGAAGGTGGGGAAAGGTGATAAAATTAGCATCTTAAATGATACTTGGGTGCTTGATAGATGCTTAAGTCGTTGGTCTACTTTTGTGGACAGCGATTTTTTGGAAGGAATGAATGTACAGCAATTGATTCTTGACAATGGCAGGTGGAACTATGATTTATTACAAAGAGCTTTTCATTCTCATTTAGTATTTGTTATCATTCAAATTCCTATTGAATACAATGAGGAGGATCGTATGGAGATGCTGAAGTTTGGCTCGGGGAAAATGATTTCTGCTATGGTGTATGAACAAATGGGGCTTAACAGTTGCAATTTGGAGGACATAGAGTATTTCAGCTGGGTGAAGAAATTGAAGCTAAGAATATTGAATTGTTTTGGTGGAGACTTGGTAAATCAGCCATTCCAACCAATATATTCCTTCTGAATCGTAAAATCGCAGATCATGGCCTTTGTCTTAGAGGCTGTCAAGTTGATGAAACGTATGAGCACATTATGGTGAAATGCAAATATCTGGTTGATATAATTCTGAAGTTGAGGGAATGGGGAATTTCTATTCCTAATTTTCATTCACTGGAATGTTGCTTGAAGAACTTGAGGAAGCTGTCTGTTAAGAATCCTGGGATTGTTCGGTTATATTGCTCTATGGTTTATTACTCTTGGAGAAGTTGTAATGATATTAAACATGGTAAGAATGCTATGCCGTGTTCAGGTATTGCTGCTACTGCACTGTTCTATGCTTTCTCCAAATCCAGTCCAATTCTTTCTTGCTGGGGTACTAATCTCCCTAGGGAGTCCCAAAGAACTTGGTACCCTCCACCGAAAGAATGGATTAAGGTAAATGTAGATGCATCTTTGACAAGTTCTAATTTGGTTGGCATTGGAGGCATCTTCCGGGACTACAAAAGAAGATTTATTTATGCTTTTGGAAAAAATGGAGTGCATTGGGATATTGGTCATCTTGAATTACAAGCTGTCCTCACAGTTAGAGAATTTTTGAAGAATTGGATGCTGGAATGTAAAGGGCTGATCATAGAAAGTGATAATGTGAATATCATCAATTTCTTTCAGAATTCTTTGAAGAATAATAAGGAGAATGTGGATAAGTGGCCACATCAAAATCTTTGTTTTTTACATGATTTTAATAAGGTTGTTTTTCTCCATGCCTCTAGAAATTATAATAGAGTAGCAAATTGTTGTGCTACTATGGCTTTGGAGAATAGTTTTTTCTTTGATAGCTCTTCTTTTGATCATATTCCTTCCTTGATGCTAGACTTAATTAAGGAAGAGTGTGATCCCCTTATTACTTGTACTTAGCTTCCCTTTGCTTTTAATGCAATTTTCTGCATTTCTTTCAAAAAAAAAAAAGCCATCTCCAACCATCGGAGATGTAGAAGGTGTCCTCTAACTGACAATTTTATTTCCAAATAGTTCACGAGATAAACGATTATTACTAGAGCCATCTAAACTGAGTGGTTTGTCATAAAATGGAACAAAACAATTAGGGTATGGCCAGAGCTTGTATGCTCCTTAATGGCATTAAATCCTTGAGATATGAATCAATAAGATATAATCGATATGACATAAAACCCTTTGTTAACTAAGGTGGATTCAAATTTGTCCCCTTTGATAAAAATTCACTTAGGTCTGCAAGGTACCTTTGGATGATGCAACCCATGGCTCCCGATAAGGATCCTTCTATCAGGTTAAGTCAACTACCTCCTATGACTAAGTATACCAGGGACCATGATGGTCAGGGAAAACATAACCATAGTATCTTGATCAGGTCCATCATCCATTCCCCCACCATACACTTTAAGTTCTAGTTGGTGAAATCTCTATTTAAATAATAAATTTCCACATTCCTAAGCCCATGCTACTATTATATGCAAGATAATATATATATATATATATATATATATATATATATATATATATATATATATATATATATATATATATATATATATATATATATATATATATATATATATATATATATATATATATATATATATATATATATATATATATATATATATATATATATATATATATATATATATATATATATATATATATATATGATTGATAACTAATCTTAATAAAACATTCTCTCTAGTGCTCGGGAGGGGGTTAATTAACTATCAGGGCTTGTGCCTATAAGAAACTAGAACTCAGATCATAAAGTCCTCGCAAAATGAGGGAAATATCTCTCGGTAGTGTCTTATCTACAATCCCAATATTCCTTACCAAATTTTACCATGGAACTTAAAACATTAAAACTCCTAAAAAAAATAGGGGAGGTTGGAGGCTAAAGTTTTGGAGCCCATAGTTGCTGGGGATTGATTTCTTTTTTTATCTTTGGCTAGTCATCTCAATGCTATAGTAGTAGCTAATCAATACATGATCAAAATAATAGTATTTCTCAAATTGATCATTTAGTAAATTAAAATTTCAAATATTCTAAAATAATCATTCAAAAAATTCATTGAGATAATGTATTTAGCAGGGTTTTGAGATTATTTTTTTCTAGTAAATGAATATTTATTTTTATTTTCTATTATGTATAAGTCTTTGGATTTTGAAAGTGTGGGGTGCTGTATCAGATGTTGATTACTAACCCTTACCTTTAATTTATTTTGATGAATATACATAATACCCTGATGACCGTCTAATTGGGATAAAGAGCAAGAATCGAGCTGGTGAATGCTATCATCTAAACTAGAAATATTAGAGCTACCATCCAATTTGGTAGTCTTGATTTTTCTGTAGTTACTACAATGACTGCAGTCTTTCCTACAAATGGCATGAATACCAAAAGTTATGTAAGGAGACTCCATTCTATCGAAGTTCCTACTCATCATGCACATCTTTGATTATGAATCTGGATTAAAGAATTATAATTTTGATGATAGCAAAAAGTTCTGACACTTCTATTTTTCTATGACAATCCTACCTACAAACATTTCAGGTCCACAAGATCAAATTGTAAATTAAACCACCTCAAAATTAGATATATTAGGATTGAATCAACTTATAATGTACGTCAACTATATTTTACCTTTTCTTGAGTCAATTGTAATAATGTGAGTCCCGATGCTAAGTAACCTTGCACACACACACTCGGGGGAAAAATTCTGATTGTTTAAGAGTTTTCTATTTTTTGATCACATCATCCGGGATGATCCCAAATCGTCCTGGACGATCAGTTAAAAATAAAACCCCTAATTAGATCATCCTGGTTAAGGCAATTGCAATTAAGTAAATCATCTTGGATGATAGGCTCAAATAAGAAAGAATCAGCCGCTAGATCTATTTAGGCATGTTTTAATTTTAAAATATCATCTTGGATATCGTCCTAGACAATGCAGTGCAATTATGCCAAAATTAGTTTGGTAATTATAGAAAGAAATTAAGATTTGATTCCTTAATCATATTATTCTTGACGATTACAGGATTGTATGGATTATCTGTTAAACAAACCTTAGTTTTTTCTTAGACAACTAGAATAATTTTTTTGACAATGTGTATTATTTTCTACTAATCATCTGGGACAATACAAAATCATCCTAGACGATTAGTTATTTTTTCATCATCCAGACATGTTGCGATATTATGGACTATATTTGAGTTTTTAAACTAATCGTCCGGGTCAATCGTGAAATTGTCCTAGAAGATCAGTTTAGTTTTTCATCATCTAGACACATAATTAGGATGATGTTCTGGATGATACTCAACGATTTGAACTAATCATACAAGATGATCCGTATATTGTCCTGGATGATTATGTCAATTTGTTGCAATTTGGAGAAAAATTTGAAGCTCTTCTATTTAAGACCTCTTATTTATCGAAGATTATACCTTTTGCTGCTTTCTTGACCTAAGAGAGCCAAGAGGAGAGGGAGAGGTTGGGAGAGAGAGGGAGGGTCTTGTGAGGGGGAATTTGTGAGGGGTTTAACAAAGGTTGCTCCAAGTAAGGATCTAAGTCGTCTTCTCCAGTCAACATCCCTAGTTCTTTGGAGGTTCAAGAGAGGTCTACTTCATTAATTGATTGAGGTTCTCTACCAGTTTCAGGAGGATGTAAAAGGAGTCGGGTTCTCTACTTACTTCAGAAGGAAGCAAAATGAGTTGGGTTCTCTGCCTCATCGGTGTTGATGGAAAGGAGGTTTGTACAAGCTTCTCCGCCTTTATGTGTGTAATACTCATAGGAGAGTCTCTGAGGAATGGGTGTAGGTCAAGTTGATCGAACCAATATAAATTTATGTGTGTTCTTTATTACAATTTTTTCTGCATTTAATTTCCGCACTTTAATTTTTTTGTGGTGAATTTTAGTTTGGTTTAAGATTGAGTTTTTTATTGAGATAATTATTAAATACCAATTCAGCCCCCCCCCCCCCCCCCCCCCCCCCCCCTTCTTGGTTAGCTTTGGGATAGTTCACAAGGGCTTAACGTTCCTAATGAAGTTTCATCTTCTAATATAATGACCTGCCATTGAAGCTACTACACATCAGACACATCTACCAGTGTTGCAGGATACTGATGTTGCTGAGAATCCTTGTGAGAGGGTTTTTATGTTTGAACAACTTTCCCTAATTTCTAAAAGAGTTGTGACCGATGAAAGAATTTCTATGGTGGATACAAACACCAAATCTTTATCAAATAGGTTTTTTGTATCTAAAAAGAACACTGCTGAAGCTTCCTCATATCAAGGAAAGCTAATGAGAATGCAAAAGAAGGAAATGAATGTTGAGCTTCGAGCACAATAACAATAGTTTTCATTCCACCCTCAAACTTACCAGACAAGAAACCAAAAGAAATCATTCCTACTTGGAATGGGTTAGCATACCTAAAATAGGATAAGAAGAATAGCTCTACTCGAGAGCTGAAGAGATTTTTCTGGGAGCAGCACCGTAAAGTCCCAATTCCACCAAAGAAGAAAGAACATGAATCACTTTCATCCCAGGTGTACCAGGTTCTAAAGATAGTAAAGGAGAAAGGTATTAAGAAGAAGAAGTTTTAGAGGCCATTGATCATTGAGGCCAAAAGTAGCCTTCTGAGCAAAAGGATATCATCTGATTTGATAGCCAAAAAAAAGTAAATAACAACAAGCCTCTCAAGGTGAACATCAGGGTGTGGCACCTGAACAATAGGTTAAGGGATCCAACACCAAAAGGTTATGATAGAACAAATAGGAAATTTGGAAACCAAGGCCACATAGAGAAAAACAAGAAGAAGGAAGGAAAAGAGAAATTAATATGGGTGTGACATCCGGTGCAGCTTCACGGAGATCCACACCCATCCACAAACAAGGTTAGAATTGGGTTCCAAAGTAGACCCATGATAATGCCCATCCCATCGGTTGAGACCTTTATGAATTCTTTGGGGGATCCAGTCGCTCACCAACCTCTCCAAAGGAAGAATCCAACTTTAACCCCAGCCTGTAGATTGAAGAAATCTTTTTTGTCAAATTAAGAGACGGAGATCCAATGGTGCCACTGCTCGGAGATCCGAGTACTAGAAGAAGAAGGGGTAGAAGATATGGAAGAAGAAGATGAAGGAATAAATAATACAATAAAAATGGAGGTTGTCTACATTTTGAGACCTATAAATGTCAATGATGGAGCAATTATGATGACGGTAATGATGACTGTGATTGGCAGCCATGGTTTAGATAAGGTTATTAACATCACGATGAAGTTAAGTCTACTATTGGCTAAGGTGGCGATTCCCAAGGAGAAGAGAAAGTGGATGAAGTAGAGGAGAATCATCTTGATGCCTATAATGTTACACTTGCTGATATGCAATGACAAATGAGATGGAAAAGAGTGCCAAGGATAGAGAGTTCTCTCAATTGAATTAGAAAATGACTAAAATGATGGTTCAAATGGCTACTATGATGCAAATGATGTAGAGAAATGTTGTTGTCGGTCCCATGCCCAATCCTCTTGCTGACTCTACAAACTTACCAATATCATAAGTGTTATGGGATTGGGATCTCTTGAAGGTTGTTATGAGGTCCATAACACCGTCTGTCAGCCCACCCCATGAAATATTGCAAGTGCCTCCAAACCTGTGACGGTTGCACAATTGGATGGAATTATTACTGAGAAGATCAATGGTATTATAGCCGTTGATCAATAGGATAACATCTCATCATGTACCTTGTAAACTATCTTTGAAGACAAAGAGTTTACAAGTAGAATTAAACTACCTTTAAAGACATAGAGTTAGAAAATAAAGCTGATTTGTAAATAATAAAAAGACAATGGAGGATATGATGACCCACCAACAAGTCATCAAGCAAAGTTTTTGTTAAGTGTCATAATTGACTCATGGAAAGCATGCCAATTGAAAGGAAAATCCCAAACTTTCAATTAACAAAAGAGTTAGTGTGTCAACTCATATCATGAACCAACTAATAATATATTGAAAGGTGGTATTGCACATAAGGGATTGTTTGTCGGTAGCAGTAAGAAATCTACAAACACCAGATAATTGAAGGGGACATCATATCCATAAGAAAAATGAAGAAACCATCATGAAGTGGAATATGACTGTCATCGGTAGTAATTGATAATAAAAATGATGTATTTATTCAATGCATCTTTACTTCTTACAAATACATTAAACATGTGGAAGTAATGATAGCATATATGTAACATATACGGATTCAGAAGAGCATACTGATTTATATATAAAGGATGAATAGAGTTGTGTTGTATATACGATATGTCTCCATTGTATATGGCATTTACAAGAAGATGTAGGAGAGCTCTCACTCATACAGAAGCCTAATCACATGTGATGGCAAATAATATAAAGTGAATTCTAAATCGTCCCATAGTCAGCAACCTTTTGATATCAGTAAAAAAAATAATGATTCCCTACAACAAAAAGAAATTGATATATATGTAAATTATTGTTCATGTGCATTGCATTGTCCTTGCTAGAGTTAATTACCAATACTTGACAAATATATTGTTAAAGATTGGTGCAAAGCTTGTTTTCATGGTGTAAATAAAAATATATGTATTATATATTTATAAAATACCTTCAAGTTTATGAAAATTAAAATTCATCAACAAAAGTATAATGCTTATGGACATGATCCTTTGTCAACCAGCAGATAGGGTTGACAAGGTCCAATCAATAAATTATAATTGCTCATTTACACCCTGATGATGGCCGTATTGAATGCAGATCTCAACCAGAGGGGTTAATTCCAAAAATTATGAAACACCTATAAAAGTATAAAACTCCACAAAAATCTAAAAACTCATATATTTTAATTTTAAATTAACCATCTAATCATTTAAAGCAAAAAACCATCCACCCTCTATAATAGTTTGTTGAGGTGGAAAAATTGAAAATATACTTTAGCTCATAAAGAGCTAATGTTGATTAAAAATATTTGTAGGATTCATTCTTAAACAATCTACTATAAATGGGGATGTGTCATGTGTCCTATAACCAATAGTTTTCTTGTGAAATGGCACCGCAAGATAAACGATTATGGCTGGGGCCTTCTGAATCGGGTGGTTTGCCTCCAAATGGCACCACTAAATTATGGTTATGGTCATAGCCCATATGCTCCCCAATGAAATCAAATCCTTGAGATATAAATCAATAAGATATACTCGATAGGGTACAAAGCCCTCTGTTAGCAAAGGTGGATTCAAATTTGCTCCCTTAGCTAAATATTGAATTCAGGACTAAAAGGTGTCCTTAGATGATGCAACCCATAGGTACCGATAAGTATCCTTCTATAATGTGGGGTGAACTTCTTCCTCTAACTAAGTAGACCAGTGACTACAATTTCCCAGGATGACGAAACCATGGGATCTTTCTCAGGACCATCACCCAGTCCCTCACCAACCACTTTAAAAGTTATATGGTGAATTTCCATTTTAAATATTAAATTTCCACATTCCTAAGCCCATGATTCTACTATATGCTAGATAACACATATTTATATGTATCTGATTCATTACTAGCCTTAATCTAAAGTTCACTCTCGTGATTGGAAGGGGTAATAAACTATAAGGGCTTGCGTCTATAAGAAACCATAATTTAGTTCATAAAGTCTTTGCAGAATGAGTGTGAAATCTCTAGGTAGTGTCTTATCTACAATAAAAATATACCTTCCCAAACTTTACCATGGAGCTTAATCTATTAAAACTCCTCGAAAAGCAATGAGGGAGGCTGGGGCTGAATTTTCGGAGCCCACATCCATGTTGCTATTTTCTGCAAAAAACATATGAATGTAATTAAACGTGATACTATTGATTTTATTACGGAGTTTTGTTAAGTTAGTTTTCTACCAAAAAATATTCTAAGACACATCTATTTGGTCGATTCAAAAAATTTATAATCTCAATGCAAGGTATGAATTTTGACCCATAAGCTTATATACAATCTTTTAAAAAAATGAATATAAAAATATTAATGATAAACTAAGATGAATTCATTTAGAATATATATCTCAAATTTAATGTGGCTTCATTAATGTGAGATCATTTGTTGATAATGCACTTTATGCTCAAAAACTCATTCATGATATCAATACTAAAAATCACGAGTGTATTGTTCTCAACAAGCATGATATTAATATATGGTAGACTCAGTTGGACGTTCTATATTTAATTCATAGAAAATTAGAATTCACCAAAATTTGGGTTGAAATTATTACTAGTTGCATTGAAAATTTTGGGTTCTTTTTGTTCACAAATGGAGAATGTGTTGGCTTCTTTAAATTTGAGAAGTGCTATTTATTATTTTATAGAGGATTTTTTCTCATCCTTACTTGAATCATAGCTCTATTTATTACAAAAATTCAGGCCAATTTTCATATCTTAATTTTTTCTTTTCAAATAATCTTATCAATCTTTTTTGAATGGTAACCTTCTTGAAGTCAAATGATTAAATGATGATTTTTATAATTTGCAAAGAACTCTAGCCTCTTTTTATGCAAAAGAAAAGCACCTTCATGGCTTCTTATTTAACTTCAAGCAGTTAAAATCCTAGCATCGCTGATATCACTGGCTTCTCTTGATAGAGTTTTCATGTAAGATATCTCGATGTTCTTCCCTTTACAAGCATAAAGAAAAATCATCTTCATGAATCACTTCTCAATGAAATTCAAAAACAAATAAGTGGATGGGAAAAATTAAAAAAAAATAATAATAATAAGTGGATGGGAATATAAAACTTGAAGCCTATGTGATGTACTAATTCAATTGCAAATAAAATTTAACACATTCCCCATCTATCTCCTTCAAAAAATGCAACCCTCAACAACAATTTCCAAAGGGATTCATAAATATCTCAACAAATTTTTTATGGGGGTAGAATCTAGACTTCAAAAGACCTCATCAGGGCTCTTGGGTTGATCTTTACTTTCCTGCTGTTGAAGATCATCAAGGTGTTTAGTCTTGAAGTTGGCAATCAAGGCCATCGCTTGTAAACTTATGCAATTTTGTTGTAGGACTGATGCTAAATATATGCTCATAAAATACTGCTATAAAACACATTCCTCTCTATCATCTTACAGCACGGAGCTATTAAAAACTAGAAAATACTTTTTCAAATAGAATAATAAGGTTGAATGATACAAAACTTGTGGAATCGAAGGTAATATCTATTTCTGATAAGAAACTTGATTTGCAGACAAACCACTCTGCACAAATTTGAAATTTCACAACAACATCCTCTAAGTTAAGGGATTTCTTACACCAAGACAAATTAAATATTAATGATACATTCAGTGTGATGCCTCATAACACAACTCATGATATATCAAATTCCCTTCAATCAACAAGATGGTGACCAAATTCTATTCAATGAAACGCCTATTAATATATTGAACTTGAAGGCCATTTGGGAAGATATTTGGGATAAGGTTTATTACCATACAAACAAACTCATTTGGAAAAATAGTATATTCATCAAAATATTAATCTACATTTGGTGTTGTGGGCTCAAAAAATTCATGCCTTGGCCGTCCCTCTGCTTTTAGGAGAGTTTTAACGACTTAGGTTCTAGGATAAATTTTTAGAAGGCAGATTGGGAATGAAATTAGACACTACCCTGAGATTTCACTTTCATTTGCAAGAACTTTAGGTGTGAGTTCTGGTTTCTTGTAAGCGCAAGCACTTATAGTTAATTACCCCTCCCGATAACGAGAGAGAACTTTTGATTAAGACTAGTCATCAAATGAATGCACCATATCCAAAGATATATGATATCCATCGTATAATAGTAACATTTGTTGGTATTTGAAAATTTTACATTTAAATTATAAATTTCACTATCTTGCACTTAAAGCGAATAATGGGGGAGTGGTGATGAACTTGATCAAGATCTCATGGTTCTGCTAGTCTAATTAGTCAAAGAAGGTAATCATTCAAACATGATAGAATCCTTTTTGATAGCTACATGTTCTGTCATCTAAGGGTACCTTATAGTACTATGGTGGATGTTTATCTAAAGGGATAAATTTGATTCCATCTTATCTGATAGAGGGCTTTGTGCCTTATCGAGCATATTCTATTGATTCATATCTCAATTATTTAGTTTCATTGGGAAACATTCAAGCTTTGGCCATGATGTAATATAATTGTGCCATTTCACAAAACACCACATGGTTTAAAGGGCCCTAGTCATAACCATTTACCTATGGTGCCATTTAGTTGTGAAACTATCGATGCGATACAACGAAGGTTATAAGTACTTGTCATTCTTTAAATGAGCATAAAAATCAGCTAGGTTATTTTAGGGGTTGTGCCAAAGTGTAGACATCAACTACTTTTAAATTTAGCAACGCATTATGCTAGAGAGTAAGAAAGATCTTTCAAAAAAAAAAAAAAAAGTGAAGCTTCCAAAAAAAAGAGAGGAAGAAGAAAGAAAGAAAATAAGGGAGGAAAATTAAAAACTAACTCTATCATGAGGTATTTTAGCTATCCAAAATAACCAAAGTCCTTTCCTTGATCTATTCATAATTTGAGCTAATAGTGATACTAAGGATAAACAAAGTGTGGATAACATGAGGAGAGTGTCGTCAACATGCCGAGCTCACAGCTAGATGTCTCGGCTACTGATACAAGGTAATGGTTTTGATTTTTTGATTGGATTTTTTTATTTTTTTGTTTATTTTCATTTTTTTTATAAATAATATAAAATATTATTATTATACTTAAATAATAATACTCATTATCACTAACAAAATGCTACTAATGATAATAAAATTTATGCATTGATTTTTAAGCATTCTCCTGAAAATTTGCACTTCATTTCCCTAGGAGTTGCATCAATTCGCATGCATGATTTTTTTTGCTCAAATAAAATGTCATTTTTTAGGTTATTTAATTATTTGATTACAATGATGTAGTCTGTTTTGTGATAAGACATTGTTTGGGCAATATTGCATGTTAATTTCCTCGATTAGCATGTCATCACCTTTGCACCCATGCTGATCACTTTGTTGACTTTAATTAAGAAAAGTTTTAGTTACTTTTAAGCATTGATGATGCTCCAAATTCCATGGTATAGTCTATTTCATGATTGGACATCATTTGGGAAACGTTGTGCGTAATTTTTAGGTGTTAGTTGAAGATTTCGATCGATCACATCTCATTCAATTGCAAGGGGCTTTTTCTTAGGAAAATTTAACATTTTGGTCACAATGGCACAATATGTTCAATAATAGAATATAATTTGACCCCTCAAGCGGTGCATTGCCTATGTTGACACTAAATTTTTCCTCCAATTTGACACCTTTATGCATGCACTTGATGGGATGGTCAATAAATGCAATTAAATAAATATGATGTTCCCCTGGAGATGCCACACTTTGTGATTATATTAAACATTGCCTATATTCTTCTTTCATATAATTATCTTCTTAAATATTTATGTCTGATGCCTTTTTTTACTTTCTTGTGTGCAAGAAATTACTTGTTAATCAATATCTGATGATGTGAAACCTGACAACCCTAATGATGTTTCTATTTGGGAGGCCTTTGATAGGCATGATCCCTAAGGTCATACTTATTATGATAGACTTGAGAAGTATGCATATTTGGCGGTCACAACATATTTTGTATCTTCTTTTCATGCTCCCCTATACTTCAAGAGCTCTTGTTATTGGTTATAAACATCAAATTAGAGCACAAAGATTATTGGATAGTATAACCGATCAAATTAGTTGGGCATCTATAATATCTTATAGCCTGTAGCCAATATTATTGAGAATTTAGGGCAATCAAGGCTATTGAGTCATTACTAGATACGTCAAAACTTTTCAAAAATGTTGCATAATTCCTCAGTTGGATAGATGCAAAGTCTTGTTATTGGTTATGTTTACTAGGGTAGATATTTATTGTGATCCAATAAGCACACATTGTAGGAGGATATGATTTATGAAGCTATATATGCCTCTTTATTTTATTTTGGGTGAATCCCCTCCTCTTGGGCCCATGAATTGGAAGAGTTTTGCGACAACAGTAATAATACTTTATGGATAGAACTAATAGAGTTGACAGTGATTCTTTTAGAGCTACAAGTAGTGTCAGGATTAGCCATTATTGGATGCCACTTTGAGGAATGTATTCCTCGTAAAAAAGAGCTATTTCATAGGAGGACCTCAATAAATGGGAATGATAGGGGGAGACTAGTTTTTCTATATGTTTACTCAGCCCTCCTTTGACACTACTACTAGGTATATAGATCTTTTAATCTATTGATGCGTGCTAGAGCTGCTATGCCTATGGACACTTACATTCATATCTTTCTTCATGACATTGTTTTGTGAGTCACTACTATATTATTGCATGATCCTTTCAACCTTGGCCTACAAACCAAATTTTTCTTATCAGAGGAGACTATAAAGCCTTCATAAGTTAGTTACACTACCCTTGTATTGCTAGACATTGATAAGGATTTATTTTTGGCAAGGCTCCTAACCACATGGCTATGCACCATTGTTCTCCCACTTAGGGTGGGATATATACATTATAGTGCTCTTCTAGCAGCCAGTAAGCTTTCTTAGGGTAGCGCCTTTCTCTAGCTCAGTAGTACTTACTAGGATTTATAGAGCTCGTCATATAGCTTCTAGGGCAGATTCCCTTGAGCTGTAAGATATGATTTTACCATGGCATTATTTGTATAGCTGAATTAAATTACACATCTGAGGTGCCTTTTAATCCCTAGAGTGTCCTCAGTATTTTTTGAAGAGGGGATATTCTATACTATTGCAATAGGCATATGTCTCTTTCACTCTCAAGTTATAGCATGTGTGACTTTTCATCTTTACTCCGTATTTGGTGGCAGATCATTTTTCTCTAAGTCATTAGCCAAATATTATTAGTTTACCATCTTATCTATGGGACCAGATCATTACTGATGTATTTTATAGGTAGAGGAGAGTATTTTGCTATAGAGTGCAAGAACTTTGAGGGTAACGGAGTATTTTGCCAGCATACGACTTGGTTGGCTATGCTATCTTTTAAGAAATACTATGACATTAGAGGGCTACTAGCCAAACAGATGGCTCTTTAACATAGATTTTCATTAGCTATAACATATGATGGATGATCACTCATTCGTGGGGTAGCAATTACTAGACTCATTAATATCATTCCTTCGAAGGCCCAATTTTATACATCTTCCATAGTATGGCTAAATTTGTTGAGATTTGGTAATGATTCAATCATCTAGATATAATGCTCAAGATTTCTTGATAGATTTTATTTTTTATGTGGACCTGTATGTTCCTTCTAGCCTCGAGAGCTTTCAGAAATGAGTCATTTTAGTCTAGAGATTCATGAAGAGCTAGTGTACTACTCTTGCAGAGCTTCCTATCATGCCATCATACACACCTATGATTATATAGTAGGCCTCAATAGTCACAGTATCTTACCTCGAGGCTTATCCTAATTACTTTGCTTATTCATCTTAAGTTATACAACTATTTCCTTTCAATTTCAAATTTCCCTTAGCTTTCCCTTATGTTTGTCATTTATGGGCTTTCATACAGTGCTTTAAGGAGCAAATTAAGAGTTTAAGATTTGTTGTCATGATCCTATAGCCCCTAACCCTTGGTACGGAGGCATGTATGATAGTTGTATGAGCTTCCTGTGAGACTTGGTTGCCCGAGTAGATCCTGGATCTCATGAGTTCTTATATTAATTTACATCCACAATAAAGCACACTATTGAAATACTAACATAACTTGGGTTAGAGGTTTTAGAGATGCTATATTGGGAGATATCATACCGTGAATCTTAGTTCCATATCAGAAACCTATAGTCCCTTTCCATTTTGTGCATAAGAGTCTCATTGCTAAAGTTATAAGAGAAGGTTACTAGATTTCGGGAAGTAACATATGTTGCATATGATTGGTTTGATAAGAATATTAAGGCTCTTTGGAGATACCGCATAGCTCCTCCAATGTTGCTAGGGAGATTGCGGAACTAACACTCACATGAAGGGCTTATGAAAGGACATCAATGGAGTGATGTCTTGAAAGTAAAATACTTAGGAGGGGCATGATTATTATTAATGGATTATCAAGAGAGAGTAATAGTGCAACCAGATGCTACATCAAGTAGTACTAGTTGCTGACACTGCACATATTAGGCAGTATAGGAGCTTCATGTCATCGAAGGAGAGTACTAGACTTTGGATGAGATCACCTAGTGGTTGGGTGATTTATGAGCTCATCTCCTCTAATTTCCTTTTTTATATTCTTAATGAGATATACTCTACCACTTCATTCATGAATTATATCTTATCTAGATTTCATTTTATGATGATTGTATAAAGAATTTTTTATATTCTTCTCTCTTCCATTTGTATATTGGCAAAAATTTTGTTAGGAAAGTTGCTATTTGCATGTTTTACATTCTTGCAACTTATATAGTTTTGATGATTCCAAACATTATTGTTCAAATGTGTAGTTATCTCCTAACATTTTTTGGAAGAATTGTACTTGCTCTTGTGTGTACTAACATTACAGGGAAAAAGAACTCCAGACTGCGAAGACTTCAAATTAAAATCAGCATGAGATACCTTGAAATTTTTGAAGCTTGCACTTTGCTTAGAAATCAAATTGAAAGGGAGTGATTGTAACTTGAGTGAATAAAAACATGCACACACAAATAAGGAGATCATATTAATTTTGTATTGATCGTACAGGACGATTTTCGTTCGTACTGGACGATCAGACAGTTATCTCCTACAGAGCATTTGGAACGAATAGGAACTTGCTCTAAAAATTTTTTCTAAGTCCTATTCGTCCAGGACGAAAATAAAATATCGTACAGGACGATTTGCTCTCTGGAAAATTTTCGTCCAGACAAAATTAAATATCGTACAGGACGATCATTCCTCTGTAAAATTTTCGTCCAGACGAAATCAAATATCGTACAGGACGATCAGTCCTCTGGAAAATTTTCGTCCAGACGAAATTAAATATCGTACAGGACGATCAGTCCTCTGTAAAATTTTCGTCCAGACGAAATCAAATATCGTACAGGACGATCAGTCCTCTGTAAAATTTTCGTCCAGATGAAATCAAATATCGTACAGGACGATCAGTCCTCTGTAAAATTTTCGTCCAGACGAATAAATTTTCGTCCAAACGATTAACCGACTTAAGACAATTTTTCAGCAGTTTCTAGAATCGACCTTGAAATAACCGTTCGTACTGGACGAACTTAGTTCGTACAGGACAATCATCTGTACGAAGACATTTCGTACACATATTCAAATAGGGTCGTTTCTGATCGTTTAAGTAAAATCGTCCAGGACGATCCACGATCGTACAGGACGATCCACTGCGTACAGAATTGAATACTTGCAGTTTTTGGGCTGTTTTTCTTGTCCTTTATATAAATAGTCCAAATTAGACTGCCACCCTATCTTTTTGTCATTTGATCTTCGTGCCTCTTGAGAGAAAAGCCAAGGAGAGAGTGGAAGAGAACATTCAAGGGAGGATTCCTACCATTGGAGCGAGAAGGCTTCACTTTGAATTCAAAGGTAAGAGTCTCTACTTGTGAATTGGAATTACTTCACTCTCTTCTTTCTTCCTTCTAGATTCTTGTGAGAAGATCTGTCAAGGAGATCCGGTTCTCTGCCGACACTTGGAGAGTGTGAACAGCCGAAGGGTTCTCTGCCGACACTTGGAGAGTGTGAACAGCCGAAGGGTTTCTCTGCCCACACTTGGAGAGTGTGAACAGCCGAAGGGTTCTCTGCCCACACTAGGAGAGTGTGAAAGGACGAAGGTTCTCTGCCTACACTTGGAGGGTGTGAAAGGACGACGGTTCTCTGCCAACACTGGGGTTTTGTGTAAAAGGACGGACGGTTCTCTACCGCACCGGGGAGTGGTGAAAAGAGTGTGTTGTAAGGGCTTCTCCGCCTTGCTGTGGGTGCAAAAGGAGAGTCACTATTGGTATTAGTGCAATACTCAGAGGGTGCCTCTGGGGAGTGGATGTAGGTCTGGTTATAGACCGAACCACTATATAAATCTGGTGTTATTTACTTTACTGTTTTTTTACATTTCCGCACTTTTTATTTCAGTTTTAAAAACTCTGTGGTTGAAAAATCTTTTTCTACAAAATTTAAAAGAAATTTCTTTTTGTGTTTTAAAAGGGGACTAAATTTTAATTTAGATTTTTAAACTACCAATTCACCCCCCTCTTGGTAGCCTTGGGACATTCGCTTAGGCTTAACAACCTAAGTACTAGACTCAACAAGTTAACAAGTGGTATCAGAGCTCCGTTTCAATATTATAAGTTTGAACTACTTTTTGATTAACGTAGATGGCTACTTTTGGAAATCGAAACACACCTGAGGGTTACTCTATAACTAGACCTCCACTGTTTGACAATATTCCTTTTGATTTTTGGAAAACACGCATGTCTACTTTCTTACAGTCACTTGATTATCGCATGTGGATGTTAGTACAAGATGGATACACAAAACCAACTAGATTAGTTGATGGAGTGATAGTAGAAATACCTTTTACTGATTGGACTGTAGAAGAACGTGACTTAGCACAATTAAATGCCAAATGTTTAAATAGTTTCTTTTGTGCTTTAAAATCTGAAGACTACATGCGGGTTTCCACTTGCAAAAGCGGAAAGGACATATGGGATAGACTTTGTATAACTTATGAAGGGACAAATGAGGTTAAACAATCAAGACTCAATATCTTGTTACATGACTATGAATTGTTTTGCATGAAACCTAATGAATCTATTTCAGACATGTACACAAGATTTACACAAATTGTCACTTCTTTGCATGCACTTGGTAGGGAATTAACTAATGCTGAAATGGTCAATAAAATTCTTCGTTGTTTACCTACTACTTATGATGCAAAAATTACTGCAATTACAGAGTCTAAAGATTTAAACATTTATTCTATTGACAATCTTCTTGGTTCACTCATTGCTTATGAGCAAGGAGTAAGTCAAAGGAAGATTGATGCAGGTGAACCACGAAGGGAGAAGAATATAGCATTAAAAGTGGAAGAGTCAGAGAGTGAACACTCACAACCTGAGGATGAAGATGATGTTGCACTAATGACTAGACAATTCAGAAGCTTTTTAAGGAGGAAGCAGAAGAAATGCCAGCAATGGAATAGAGGTAAGTTTAACAGAAATGGCAAGGTTTCTAATGAATTAATTTGTTATGAATGCAGGAAACCTGGTCATATCAAGACTGATTGCCCAAAACTCAAAGCTACTCCTAGCAAGGAGAAGATTGAGGAGAAACCAATGGTAAAGAAGGGCAAGAAGAAGTTTCAAAGAGCTTTTTAGGCAGACTCAGCTTCAGACTCATCTGAGACAGAAAAAGAAGAAGAAGTCACTAATCTTTGCTTGATGGCAGACAATGTGGATCACTCAGATCAAGAAGAGGTAAGTGACCTATCCTATGATGAATTATTTGAAGTTTCTGAACACATGCATGATGCATATAGGAAAATGAAAAGGATGCATGCTAGTGTTAACTTAGAACTGGAAGAACTCAAAAAGGAACATGAAATCCTTAGGAAAGACCATGCTTTAATAGATAACAACCACATGAAACTACTTGATAAATATGATGACTTGAATAAAAATTTTGAAAATCTAAAATCATCCTATGCTGATCTTGAAAAGGAATTTAAAAATTTTAAGGATGAATCTAAGAGCAAAGCATATAGAATCAATTATACCAATCGAATTTTGGAAGATATGAATTCATTTTACAAATTGATCATAAAAGCTCTCGAGGATAATAGGAAACCCCCCAGACTTGAAGATTTTACAAATCCTAAATATTATCCTAAATTCATGAAATCCCTTAGAAGACAATCACATGGAAGAAAACTTAGGAATATTTTTCCTAATGTTAAATGTAATAATTGTGGATTTTTGGAACATATAGCTCACACCTGTACCTTGATGATGAAATCTAATTTGGTGTGGAGAACTAAGATGCATAAACCTAGACATATCATACATGCATCTGATTATAAATTGCTAAAAGGTGAACCCAAACTTGTTTGGGTTCCCAGGTCTAATATTTGATATTTTTGCAGGATTGCTCTCACACAAGACCTCGTGGGAGCATATGGTACCTGGATAGCGGATGTTCAAAGCATATGACTGGAGACACTACACAATTCATATCGCTAGAAGCCAGGAACGGAGGCAAGGTTACACTTGGAGATAATACCACAAAGAAGGTGGTTGGATCTGGTATGATTGGTAATTTTAAAAACTTTTTTATAGACAATGTGTTATTGGTTGAAGGCTTAAAGCATAATTTGTTAAGTATAAGTCAGCTATGTGACAAGGGCTATAATGTGAAATTTTTACCTACTAGCTGCATATTAAGCCTAAATGGAAAAGAAGTTTTAAATAGAAAAAGGGTAAACAATGTTTACATGCTAGATTTGAATTCATTTCATACTCCTATTGCTTTTTGTTTGAAAACTGTTTCTGATGAATCTTGGCTTTGGCATAGGATACTTTGTCATTCTAGTATGAAAAATCTTAGGAGAATTACCCAAAAGAATTTGGTAAGAGGTATACCAAAACTAGACTTTACTAAGGACCATCTTTGTGATGCATGTCAATTAGGGAAACAAGTAAAGTCCTCTTTTAAGTCCAATAATGATTTTAGAACTAGTAAACCATTGGAAATTCTTCACATGGACCTTTTTGGACCAGTAGGAACTGTAAGTCTAGGAGGAAAGTTATACGGATTTGTTATTGTGGATGATTTCTCTAGGTTCACTTGGGTTAGATTCCTTTTTCATAAAAGTGAATCATTTGAGGAATTCAGAAATTTTTCAACTTGGATTCAGAGAAAACTAGGATGTGAAATAATGTCTATACAAAGTGATCATGGAGGAGAATTTGAAAATGATAGATTTGAGAATTTCTGTAAAGAAAAAGGGATTGATCACAACTTTTCTGCTCCTAGAACACCTCAACAAAATGGAACAGTTGAAAGGAAAAACAGAACATTAATAGAAGCCGCCAGAGCAATGTTGACAGAATACTCTCTTCCTAAATATTTTTGGGCTGAGGCGGTTAGCACTGCATGTTATGTTCTGAATAGGGTGAATGTGAGATCAAATTTAAATAAAACACCCTATGAGTTACTAAAAGGTAGAACACCAAATTTGTCTCATTTGCATGTTTTTGGATGCAAGGTGTTCATCATTCATAACAATGGAAAATCTGCCTTAGGAAAATTTGATCCAAAATCAGATGAAGGAATTTTTGTTGGATATTCAAGTGTTGGAAAATCTTATAGAGTATTCAACAAAAGAACTTTAGTGATTGAAGAAACCACACATGTTGTATTTGATGAATCTGGGAATTTAGAAAAGCCAAACATTGTTGAAGAAGAAATTGAAGAAAACTCCCAAAAAGATTGATAAATTAAATTTGGAAGAAAATGTGGAAGAAAATTTTGAAAGAGAAAACCCTTTGCCTAGAGATTTGAAAATTTTCTAAAAATCACCCAAGAGAATTGATTATAGGAGAACCTAGTGAGGGTGTTAGAACTAGGCATGGATTAAATAAGGAAGTCAATCACTCAGCCTTTATTTCAACTATAGAACCCACTAATATTGATCAGGCACTTTCTGATGAATTTTGGATATTGGCCATGCAAGAAGAGTTAAATCAATTTGTAAGAAATAAAGTTTGGGAATTAACTACAAGGCCAAAAGATCAAAGTATTGTTGGAACAAAGTGGGTATTCAAAAATAAAATGAATGACTCAGGAGTAGTCATTAGAAATAAGGCTAGATTAGTTGCAAAGGGGTATAATCAAATTGAAGGAATTGATTTTGAGGAGACCTTTGCTCCTGTAGCAAGACTTGAAGCAATTAGGGTTTTACTTGCCTTTGCCTGTTTTTAAAAATTTTAAATTGTTTCAAATGGATGTCAAAAGTGCCTTTTTGAATGGTATTATTGAAGAAGATGTTTATGTAGAACAACCTCCAGGATTTGAAAATTCAAAATACCCAAATCATGTTTTTAAGTTAAAAAAGGCATTATATGGATTGAAACAGGCACCTAGGGCTTGGTATGAGAGATTGAGCACTTTCCTACTTGAAAGATCTTTTGAGAAAGGGAATGTGGATACAACTCTCTTCTTAAAGAAATTTGGAAAGGATATACTCATTGTTCAAATTTATGTGGATGATATATCATCTTTGGATCTACAAATAAAAATCTTTGTGATGATTTTTCTAATACAATGAGTAGTGAATTTGAAATGAGTCTAATGGGAGATTTAAATTACTTTCTAGGTTTTAGCATCAAGCAACTTGAGGAAGGAACATTTCTTAGTCAAACTAAATATATTAAGGACATCCTCAAGAAATATGAAATGGACAATGCTAAACCTGTTAGTACACCAATGAGTTCTTCAGTTCAGTTAGATAAGGACCTTAAGGGAAAATCTGTTGATCAAAAGAAATATAGAGGGATTATTGGATCTTTGCTTTACTTGACTGCTAGCCGACCAGATATTATGTTCAGTGTTTGCTTATGTGCTAGATTTCAATCAGATCCAAAAGAATCACATTTGATAGCAGTAAAAAGGATTTTGAGATACTTACTAGGAACTCAAAACTTAGGAATTTGGTATCCTAAGTTTAGCTCTTCATTTGAAATTATTGGTTATTCAGATTCTGACTTTGCAGCTGTAGAGTGGATAGGAAAAGCACTTCTGGAACATGTCAATTTTATTGGAAATTCATTAGTCTCTTGGTCCAGTAGAAAACAAAATTCAGTAGCCCTATCTACTGCAGAAGCAGAATACATTGCATTAGGAAGTTGTGTGGCACAAGTACTTTGGTTAAAACAACAGTTGATTGATTTAGGATTATCTGTAGGCACTATTGCAATTTATTGTGACAATACTAGTGCTATTTGCATTTCCAAAAATCCTATTCAACATTCTAGAACCAAACACATAGATATAAGACATCATTTCATAAGGGATCATGTATCCAAAGGAGAAATTGAACTCACACATGTTTCAACTGAAAAATCAACTTGCTGACATTTTTACAAAACCTTTAGCCCTTGATATCTTCAGTACTTTGAGAACAAGACTAGGTGTTATTGATTTAAATGCCTAAACAAAATGTCTTTGCAACATTGATGTTTTTATGTTTTTGTTTTTGTTTTTTTTTTTTTTTTTTTTTTTTTTTTTTGTTTTGTGAATTTTGTGTGTGTTCTGAATTTTTTTTTTTTTAATGTTAGTTTTCTGTGTTTTTAAAAGTTTGGTTTGATTTTCTTAAATTAAAATTAAAAAAATTCAAAAATTGAAGAAAATCGTCCAGGACGAAATTTGGTTCGTACTGGACGATGTGTGAAAAATTGGTTTGCAAGCATTTTAACCGTTTTGAGAGCAGTTTTTTTTTTTTTTTTAATTTGATCGTCTGTACGATCTTAATATCGTACAGGACGAACCTTTTCCTTTTCTCAAACGACGGGACGATTGAATGAAGCGGTTGAGTGGATAAGACAGTTTTTAATGTTTTGATCGTCTGTACGAAACTTTATTTCGTCTGTACGATCGGTCAAGTCAAATGTCTGTACGAAAGGACGCATCGTAAGTTGTGTTGATTACGAAAAGTCGTTTCATTTTGGTCGAATTGGATCGTCTGTATGAAATTGCTTCGTCCAGACGAACTACGATTTTCGTCCAGGACGAATATTTTTCGTCCAGGACGAATATTTTTCGTCCAGGACGAACGTATCGTTTTCTTTAAATATGAAGGCTTTCTAACTCAACTATCACACTTTCAAACTTCTCTTTCAATTCCTTTCTACTTTCCACTTTTCAATGGCCTCCTCAAGCAAAAGACAAAAGGTGTTGGTGAAGAAGCCCAATAGAAATGCCTCAGATAACTTCCTATCTAAGGCAAATGAGGAATCCTTTCCTCGTTTCGCTTCTGCCAAAATCACTCCTTCTCGCATCCTGATCCAAAGCGAGATAAACTTTAAGGTAATACACCTTTTTGACTCAAACCCAATTCCATTTTTCATACTTTCTCTCGTCCATTTCTACAACAAGCAGACTTTTCTCTACTTTCTAGCCAACATGTCTTTCAACTCTGACCACTCTTGCATTAGATCCTATGTCTTCAAGCAACAAGTAGAAATCACCAAGCATGACATTGGTGCATTTCTAAACCTTAGGACTGAAGGATATAGAGCCCATACCTTAATGTCTGAAAAACATATTTAGATGGGATAAAATCAATGGTACAATTAGAACAAGTGTTGTAAACTATCATGTTGCTAGAGTTTCAGGAATGACCCAAAATGCCCGTATCATCCAGCATATCCTTAGATCTTCAATCATTCCTAAAGCTGGTGATAGGATAAACATTACTCCTCTCCTTTCTGTTCTAACCTTTTTAATTATGGCTCGTCACCCTATCGACGAAGCCCAACTCATCATAGATCATCTCTATGGGCTTTCTGAAATAGGACATGCTGCTGAACAGAAAAGGAAGAAGAATATTTCTTTGGGACATTTAATTACCTACATTTTTAGAGAAGAAATACAATTTGGTTCATCCTGATGAAGATTATGAAGAGCCAGTCTACTACAATGATGCATCCTTCAGATTGCTCTTCAGGGAGGAGAAAGAAAAAGAAAAAGCACATGCCAGTGCTTCAGAAGAAGAAGAAGAAGAAGAAGGAGCGCATACCTCTGCACCTCAGTCAGATTATCAGAATCTGATTGAGAGATTTGATAGATTAGAGACTCATATTGATCAAAGATTTGATCAATTTGATGCTCAACTTGTGCAGCAACAACATGACATTGGTGTTATTAAAAATGAAGTACATGATATCAATACCAATGTAATGTTGATGGCCTCCTACTTTAACCTTTTCGGTGGCATTCCTCCTCCTCCTCCTCCCAGAACAGTAGAGATGATTTTATGTGTGTTTTTGTTGTACTTGTGTTGTATTTTTGTTGTGTTGTTGTGTTAGTTACTCATGTTTTTTATGTCTTGTTATGTTAATGTTTTTGTTAAGTGTATGTTTTGTCTTTTATTTTAAGTTGTGTTTAGCTTTTGTGAAATGTAATCCTTTCATATAAATCAATGCATTTCGCACTTGTTTCAATATTGATTTGTTATTGAAATGTGTGGTTAATTTTTATGAATTTCATTAGTATTATTTAATCTTCATAGTGCTTAAATTAGATTGTAATTTGAGATTATCTACATTAGAAAATCTAGTCTTTCTAAATTTAAAAGTTGTTTTATAACTTGTTGTAATTAGAATTTTTAAATTCATGTCTATTCATTTAGACTACATAAAAGTTAAAATTATTATTGCAATTTAGATGTTTACTTATTTTGTATTTCCTTGTTCAAATAATATTTATGTACTTAGAAATATTTGAAATTTTAGATTATTGATTTTGGAAAGAATTGGTCTAAATTACTCTTGAAAATTGTACAAAAAGTACAAAAAATCAAAAGAAATGCGCAATGGTTCGCAAATATGAAAAAAAGAGGCACAAAATCAGCTCAATATCAATAGATGCACAAAAATGTGCTCAAAAATTTAAAAAAAGATGCGCAAAGCGCCACATGTAGTAATTCTCTTCTTTCCAAATTCTTTCAATCTCTTAATTCAAATTGATCTTATGTTCATTTATATTATTCTTGAACTTTGAAATATAGAATTTTTTCTTCATCTCTCTTGTAATGATTTTCTATATTGAAATGTCTAAATTGAATCATGTCTTTGCTAAATTCTTCTTACTTACAATGTTATATCACTTTTTAAATCTCCTGAATTTCTATGATTGACCTAATGTTTTTAGTTGAAAATTGCATATCTTATATCAATCACCATTTAGATTAAATAGTCAAATGAATTTTCATACAATTACTTACATTTCTTGTCTATTTCTTCTTCACTTTTTGTTGTTGTCAAAAAGGGGGGGGAGAAATCATTATGTTTGTTGTATTTTTTTTGTTTTTTTTTGTTTGTTTTGTTTTTTGTTTTTTTTTTTGTGTGTTTGTTTTGTAAAATTTTAAAAAATTTTTTTTTTTTGGTTTAAATTGCCTCCTCATTTTCATGTGTTCATCAATTCAGGGGGAGTTTTAGGAGATTTGTTTTAAATTGAAATCATACAAACAATAATCGTTTTGCCATCATCAAAAAGGGGGAGATTGTTAGGAAAGTTGCTATTTGCATGTTTTACATTCTTGCAACTTATATAGTTTTGATGATTCCAAACATTATTGTTCAAATGTGTAGTTATCTCCTAACATTTTTTGGAAGAATTGTATTTGCTCTTGTGTGTACTAACATTACAGGAAAAAAGAACTCCAGACTGCGAAGACTTCAAATTAAAATCAGCATGAGATACCTTGAAATTTTTTAAGCTTGCACTTTGCTTAGAAATCAAATTGAAAGGGAGTGATTGTAACTTGAGTGAATAAAAACATGCACACACAAATAAGGAG
Source organism: Dendrobium officinale (assembly GCA_019514585.1). Lineage (NCBI taxonomy): Eukaryota > Viridiplantae > Streptophyta > Magnoliopsida > Asparagales > Orchidaceae > Dendrobium > Dendrobium officinale. The sequence goes on from JACXSL010000559.1 coordinate 75,760, forward strand.
ATCATATTAATTTTGTATTGATCGTACAGGACGATTTTTGTTCGTACTGGACGATCAGACAGTTATCTCCTACAGAGCATTTGGAACGAATAGGAACTTGCTCTAAAAATTTTTTCTCAGTCCTATTCGTCCAGGACGAAAATAAAATATCGTACAGGACGATTTGCTCTCTGGAAAATTTTCGTCCAGACGAAATTAAATATCGTATAGGACGATCAGTCCTCTGTAAAATTTTCGTCCAGATGAAATCAAATATCGTACAGGACGATCAGTCCTCTGGAAAATTTTCGTCCAGACGAAATTAAATATCGTACAGGACGATCAGTCCTCTGTAAAATTTTTGTCCAGACGAAATCAAATATCGTACAGGACGATCAGTCCTCTGTAAAATTTTCGTCCAGACGAAATCAAATATCGTACAGGACGATCAGTCCTCTGTAAAATTTTTGTCCAGACGAATAAATTTTCGTCCAAACGATTAACCGACTTAAGACAGTTTTTCAGCAGTTTCTAGAATCGACCTTGAAATAACCGTTCGTACTGGACGAACTTAGTTCGTACAGGACGATCATCTGTACGAAGACATTTCGTACACATATTCAAATAGGGTCGTTTCTGATCGTTTAAGTAAAATCGTCCAGGACGATCCACGATCGTACAGGACGATCCACTGCGTACAGAATTGAATACTTGCAGTTTTTGGGCTGTTTTTCTTGTCTTTTTATATAAATAGTCCAAATTAGACTGCCACCCTATCTTTTTGTCATTTGATCTTCGTGCCTCTTGAGAGAAAAGCCAAGGAGAGAGTGGAAGAGAACATTCAAGGGAGGATTCCTACCATTGGAGCGAGAAGGCTTCACTTTGAATTCAAAGGTAAGAGTCTCTACTTGTGAATTGGAATTACTTCACTCTCTTCTTTCTTCCTTCTAGATTCTTGTGAGAAGATCTGTCAAGGAGATCCGGTTCTCTGCCGACACTTGGAGAGTGTGAACAGCCGAAGGGTTCTCTGCCGACACTTGGAGAGTGTGAACAGCCGAAGGGTTCTCTGCCCACACTTGGAGAGTGTGAACAGCCGAAGGGTTCTCTGCCCACACTAGGAGAGTGTGAAAGGACGAAGGTTCTCTGCCTACACTTGGAGGGTGTGAAAGGACGACGGTTCTCTGCCAACACTGGGTTTTGTGTAAAAGGACGGACGGTTCTCTACCGCACCGGGGAGTGGTGAAAAGAGTGTGTTGTAAGGGCTTCTCCGCCTTGCTGTGGGTGCAAAAGGAGAGTCACTATTGGTATTAGTGCAATACTCAGAGGGTGCCTCTGGGGAGTGGATGTAGGTCTGGTTATAGACCGAACCACTATAAATCTGGTGTCATTTACTTTACTGTTTTTACATTTCCGCACTTTTTATTTCAGTTTTAAAAACTCTGTGGTTGAAAAATCTTTTTCTACAAAATTTAAAAGAAATTCTTTTGTGTGTTTAAAAAGGGGACTAAATTTTAATTTAGATTTTTAAACTACCAATTCACCCCCCTCTTGGTAGCCTTGGGACATTCGCTTAGGCTTAACAACCTAAGTACTAGACTCAACAAGTTAACAAATTTAAATATTTATTTAGGGATCTTGGTACACTGCATGATGTCTACTCAGATAAATATTTAAAATACCCCCAATTTTTAGGGGCACTAATAGGCCTCAAACAGGTTACTCTTTTGATAGCATTGGCTTAAGCCCTAAGATTTTAGTTCCTTATGCCTTGTGCTTTGCACAACTCATTTGGTAAAGAATTGCCTGATTTTTCTTTACTGACTTGTCAAGAGATTTGTATGCCTTCTTCTCTATTCTTTGAGCTTTGGAAGGCTTGATGAAGGGGTATATGCAAGTGACCTAAACCCTCCAGGGTTATATTAGGTCTGCAGTGAGAGCTCATCAGTTTAGAGTATTATGCATAACAAACTTGTTGATGAAAAAATCCTCTTAGTTTGGCCTTAGGACTTATATGAACTTCGAGATAATTTCTTTGGCCCCTTTATTCTAAGCTTTCATGGACTTATTGAAGAAGAATTTCATTAATCCTTGCTTTATGCTTTACATATTTATTGAAGGAATTGTAGGTTTTGAGTTGAACTAGTAGTACTAGATGTCGACAGTATTATGAAACATAACCTATCAGGAAGACTTCAATTTGGGTTACTTGAGTTTATCATACTTGATGTACTAGGACTTCAGAGCCCTTTATCACCTGACTACTAAAATGGTGTTCCTCCATTACGGACTTTTATATGTCCTATTAAGTAGATGGAGCTGCCAACAACTCAAACACATTTTGGCTTATTGAGTATGACCTAATATGCTTGTTTAGGTTTTAGACTTGAGCTATGGAGAAATGAGCTCCCCATGCTAAGTTTGTTAAAGTTTGTAGATTTAAAGTCAACCTTTGTAGTTGTAGATATTAGAGCCTATATGCATATGGTAGTTTTGTTAGTTCATAGTATATCCTTCCTGTTGTAACTTTAATTCTTCGATAAATTAGGACAATCTCGTAGACTACAAGCACTTGAACTTGTTAAGTTAAATAAGCCTTTATACTTCTTACATCCCCTACTATCAGGTTGACAAAGTGATAGTTCCTCTTATACAACCATTCTTATGGCATATTAAGTAGGCGGAGTTGCTAGTGATTACACATTTTTGTACTATATTAGTCATTTGTTGGACTTGATATTGTATAGTATGAATCATTCTAATGTATAAGCTAAGATTTGATTAACTACATTTTTGAAGGAAAAAAACAAGACAAATCATATAATATGATTGGAAGTCGTACAATATGATTAGTTTTAAAATTTAAAGTTTCAACTCTCACCCCCTGTGTGTGTGCATGGTTACCCAATTACAATTCCACTCTCTCAGACTCAAGAAAATAAAAAATAAAAAAATAAAGATTTACTAACTTTATTAAATGAAATTATATTTTACTATTTTCTTAAAGTCTTCAGTACGGAGCAAGATTTCCCAAAATGTTATTACACATAAAAAATGAATAGAAATATCAAGTATATGTTAGGAGAAATAATAATATTAATAGAATAATAACATTTTGTTATCATCAAAAATTGCAATCTCAATCTTGATTCCTGAGTTGAAATAATCTCCCTATTATTTATGATGGCAAAAGTAATTATTATGAATTACAAATAAAAATTCTTTTCTCTTGAACTCCCCCTCAATGAATTTAAAAATAAGAATCATGGGAAAGAAAGGCAAAATTGAGCGAAAGAAAGACATGACAAACATACCAAGAATACAAACACAATTCAAATAAAAATGAATACAAAAATGAATACAATACAAACACAATTCCACAAATACAAAAATGAATACAATACAAATATAATTCAAATAAAAATGAATACAAAAACAAATACAATATAAATGAAATTTAAACAAAACAAACACACACTTCTTCCCCCTTTTAAAATCAACAAAAAAAGAGGAAAAGAGAGAGAAGGAAGAGAAAAAAATGAGAAATCTTCTAAGAAATGTAAGATACTATGGACAAATCGAAAAGTTGATAATAGAAAAAAAAGTTAAACATCTTGCCAAAACAACATTAACTTCCCAACGCGATAAATATAGTTTAAATCAAAGAACAAATAAGAGAAAAATAATTAATCAGGTTCAATGTTTGATCTAGAAATATAAAATATCAAATATAATAATTATCATAAAACTAATTAAATAGAAATCTAATAGTTTCAAATTCAATAGTTGAAATTATTGTTTAATGTATCAATTTTTCTAAGAATTAAAGATATAGAGGAAAGAATTAAATATAGTATGGGCTCATTTTATGCCTTTTTATCATCAAGATTTATTTGATTGGGGAAAATTGCACATTTTTAAATTTTGAGGATATTTGGTGAACATTGCACATCTTTTCTTATTAGGCTCATTTTGTGCCTCTTTTCAAATTTGGCACATTTTGTGCATCTTTTTGACATTTCATTATTTCCACAACCATATTCAGAAAATCTTAGCATGTGTGATTATCTTCCAAATTAAAAAAAAAACCTTTCTATATAAGGAAGATTAAGACACAAAATAAAACCCTAATCTTAAGAATAAAATCAACATATTGAGAAAATAAAATGAAAATAAGTCACTATTTTTGCAACAATTATAACAATAAGTTTCAGATTTATTAGAACATGAACATGATTTTCTAATCTAAATCGAATTTATAAATTTAGTTAAAGTTTGAGAGGGAAAGTAAAATAAGGAAATAACTTTTTAATGAAAAAAATAAATATTTAATCCCTTAAATCAACATTTTGAGATTTAGCCAATAGAACATACATTAACAACAAAAAAAGTTTTTTTTTTTAAAAAAAAAAATAAAGTTAACAACATAGCATAGATTCAAATTAGCAACAACTGATCCAATACTACAAATATGACTGATCCAAAAACATTTGAATACAACATCATAACGGTTAAAAATATCAGAATATAAATCAACAAAAAATTAGATTAACTAATCTAATACATGGGAGGATCTTGATCTAGAGGTATCTAAGGAGGATTAAATATTATAAAGTAGTTATTGATGGTAGTTACTTGAGTGTTGATTGATTCAAACTGTCCTCTAACCCATCCCATATCTTCATTAGATCTAGCATCCTGCTGGTCTATTCGAGTTTCAATATGATCAAATTGTTGATCAAAATGAGACTCAAGATGATCAAATCTTTGGACCATTTCTTGATAGAAATAATGCTCAGGTCCAGGAGCAGGTGCAGGTGCGAGTGCATGTGCCTCTTCTCCACCAATCTAATCTCCCTTATCTCTTTATCACGGTGGAAAAGAGCACAAAAAGAAGCATCCGTAAAATAGATTGGAAGATTTTTTGGTGGATTGGGATAAATGAGATTTCAAGGACATAGGAAATCAAGTAACATAAAGCTACATTTTTCTTTCTTCTAGTGAAAGGTAGTATGATATTAGTATGATTATCCATGTAGTCCAGAATCAATTGGGCTTCATCAAATGAAGTGTTGGTCATAATGTAGTAGGTTATTATTGAGAGTAATGGAGAGATATTAATTCAATTATCAGCTTTAGCAACAATAAAAGTTCTTAAAACAAGATGAATGATCCTTGTATTTTGAATTAAGGTATGAACAAGGGGAAATTAGATGTTGAAGGTATTCTCCTAAAAGTTAGATTAACAATAGTCTAATCAAAATCACCTATTAATAGTATAGAATAAACCCTTAGTCCCTCAGTTCTAAGATGTAGGAAAGTGACTAAATCCTCTTTGGTGATCTCTACCTTTGATAATGAACATAAGATGACAATATGGCATGGTTTTCCCTCATTCTCAAGTTAGCGAGAAAATAGTAAAAAGTGTCATAATAAAATACATAGATTATGGTGTGAATAAAAGAAAACTAGGTCGAGCAACAAAGGAGCATTACTAAAAAATTGATATCTTCTGGGATAAGAAGATGAGATGGAGTGTTTTTTACCTCAAAGAAATATAGGTTGGCTTCTAAATTTTATTTTGATAGAAATTTATCATCACTTGATTAAAATGAGATGAAGAGCCTCAAGAATGTCGAGCCCGCCTGCTACTGCTAGCCATTGGAGAGAGTTGAACACAAGATAATTTGGAAGTTAAAGAGATTGTGAAGAAAACTCAACAAATAGATTCCAATTTAAAGAAATTGGCCATGATCACACAATATAATATTACAATCATACAGTATGATATTACATTTGTACGTAATAAAATGAAAATTGACTTTAACCATAATCTACCAAGTCTTAAACTGATCAAAATTGCAATTGAATGGAAGACTGATTTCTTGAAATGTCACTGCACATAAATACTGAATAACAATATCATAGAAACTAGAGAAAGTAATAACAAACATAATAATATTTATTATCATACAAATCATAATGTTTAAATAAGGTTTGTAATAAATAATGCTCTGATGGACTCCTCAAATTCTTTAGTATAAAGAATAAGAGGCCTCCCTAAAGTTGGTGCTACAAGAATGGGTGGATTTAATTGGTATCTTTTAAAACTATCAAGAACTTTTTGGAATTCTACATCCCATTTAAAGCAAACATCTTTCTTCGTCAACTTTGAGAATGGCTGGCACCTACCCGGCATATTCAATATGAACAATATATTAGTGATGAATAATATATCCAAGTAATTTCCCTTAGGAGACCCTCAAGGTGCATTTGAGAGGGTACATCTTTAGATAGAACTTTTTGATACTTTCAAATATGACCCTTAGGTCATTTAAGTGGTCTTTTGAATACATACTCTTAATGACAAGGTCATCTACATTGCACTCAACCTTCTAATGAATAAGCTCATTGAATATACATGTCATCGCCCATTGATAAGTAGCACTTAAGGCTAAAAGGCATAACTGTGTAGTAAAATATGCTAATGGGCATTCTCAATAACATGTGATTTTCATCTTTAAGTATAATCTTGATTTGATTAAAGCTCGAGGATCCATCTATAAATGATAGAAAATCATAGTAGGATGTGTTATCCACTAAGAGTTCTGACACTATAAGAAAACTTCTATTTTGGACAAGCCTTATTGAGGTCCCTAAAGTCTATACAAACATGTATCTGATTGTTATTCTTCATGATAGGTGTTGCATTCTGTTTGATGGCTAGTGTGTGAACTACCACATAAGGGGAGTAGCTGAGCATCAAGGCAAAGTAATTCCTGAAAGTTCGTTAGGGATGTTAAGCCCTTAAGAACTAGCCCGAGGCTAACCAAGAGGGGGGGGGGGGGGTGAATTGGTTTTTTAAAAAATTTTCTTAAGTAAAGCACAAAACTAAAACAAAAATAATTCACCATAAAGAGTAACGTATGTAGAAATTAAATGCAAAAATAAAATAAAGAAAGATCACACCGATATATAGTGGTTTGGTCAAACCATGACCTACGTCCACTTCTCGGAGGCACCCTCCGAGTATTGTACTAACTAAGTGTCTCTCCTTTAGCTCCCACAGCTAGGTAGAGAAGCCTTTATAATATACTCTTTTTCACCAACCCCAGTGTGAAAGAGAACTGACTCCTTTTGCTTCCTCCTGAAGCAGGTAGAGAACCGACTCCTTTTGCTTCCTCCTAAAGAGGACAGAGAAACGACTCCTTTTGCTTCCTCCTGAAGCGGGCTAAGAACCTGGACCATTTGCTTAAATATACCTCCGGAGAACCTCCCAAGGATGAAGGATGAAGAACAAAGAAGATGACTTGGAACCTTGCTTGGAGCAACCTTTGTGAACCCTCTCACAAACTCCCCCTCACAAGTTCCTCTCTCTCTCTCTCTCTCTCTCTCTCTCTCTCTCTCTCCCTCCCTCCTTCTCCCTAGTCTCTCTCAGATCAAGACAACAGCACTCAAGGTCTTAAGTATGAGAAAATTTAGGTCCTTTAAATAGAATTTTAAGAACTATCATTCTGTACGATCAGTACAAATTAAGCTCAATCAGCCTCGATGACATGAGACGATTAGAAGAAATTTTGTTCACATCGTCTAGGATGATAAAATATCATCATGTACGATTAGTTCAAATCATAGATTATTGGCCAAACAATCGTTCGAAAAGGAGGTCTGGATGATCCAAAATTAGCTTGATCGTCCGGGCCGATCTCATGATCATCCTGGACGATGAGTTCAAAACCAAGGAAAGTTATCCAGAACATCACTCGGAAAAGAGCTGATCGATGTTTGTTCGTCCAGGAGCAACCAAGGACTTTTGAACTGATTGATTTTTATGATCCTGCGATTGTCCAGGATAATATGATCGTATCAATCATGCCTTAATTGCTTTTCTTAATTATCAGATTAATTTAGGCATAACTGTGTTAAATCGTCCAGGCCAATATAATGGATCGACCTGTTCGATGTCCAAAAATAAATCTTACCTAAATAGATCTGACGGATGATTCTTTCGAATTTGAGCTTATTGTCCTGGCCGTTATATAGATTGTCTAGGATGATATTCTTAATAACGGCAGCCTTAACCAGGATGCCCTAATTAGGATTTCTTTTTTTATTCGAATCATCCTGGAAGATATGAACATCGTCCAGGATGATGTACTCAAAATAGAAAATAATAAAAAAAACCCTCAAGTCTGTGTGTGCAAGGTTACTTAGCATTAGGAACCACTTTTTACAATGGACTCAAGAAAGGAAAAATTACAATGTGACTCAGACTAAATCTACCCAATCTTGAGTTGGCTTGAGTTGCATTCGATCCTGTGGACCTAAAACGTTAGTTGGCAAGGCAGTCGTAGAAAATTATGAATGTTTGATATCATCAAAAGTCTAATACATAAACTTAGATTTGCAATAATTCCTAAATTTATATAGAATATCTTTTATTTCCTCCATATGCTCTTCGTGTAGAATGGAACTGATGATGGTTAGGCAAGGATCATCTCCAATATAATAGGATATAGTTAAAAAATGATGAGATTTCTTGAATGATTCTTCAAGGTGTGGACCATTGAGAATATTATTTATAGAGGTCTTCATTGCAACCCACTTTTAATGAATTTCTTTAATGGAATATCTCTAGAAGTACACATAATATATCACACCATTCTTATATATATATTCCTCTATAGATGTTAGTATCCATATTTATTTTCATGTATGTCAAGATCTTTCGGCAAAGGATTCTTAGATATGAATCAATTTGTCAAGCCCCAATGCTCACCATACATAACTTGATTCTTACTTTGTTCTACCATTATAATAGTGATTTCTTTTCCCTCTATCAAGACCTTTCAGTAATAGCTTTTTGGACCTATGGACTAAGTGTCATTCCTGACATTTACCATATAGAGCTCACTATTATCTTTTCTATTTTGTTGTTGCTATTATAGCACTTAGAAAACTCACAAAAGATAGAAACAAAAACCATCCCATGCAGAGTCTCCAAAAATCTGTGGTCTCTAAAATTTACACCTCTGCCTCCTCTTTTTTGGAGGACTTTTAACTAATTAAGTTATGAGATAAATTTTCACAAGGCATGTTGGGTTTGAAATAAGACACTATATAGAGATTTCACCCTCATTTTGTAAAGAATTTAGATCTTAATTCAGGTTTCCTACAAGCGTAAGTCCTTATAGTTAATTACCCTTCTTGATAATGAGAGAGAACTTTAGATTTAGGCTTGTCATTAAACACATACAAAGAGATGTATGGTATCTAGCATATAATAGTATCATAGTTGGTATTTTACATTTTGATATTTAAAATTTAGAAATTTTACCATCTTGTACTTAAAGAAAATGGTGGGGGAATTAATGATGGACCCTATCAAGATAACATAGTTCCATCATCCTGAATCATCATGGTCCCTAGTCCTCATAGTCATAGGAGGTAGTCAACAAAATCTAAAAAAAGGATCCTTAATTGTAGCCATGGGTTGCATCATCCAACGGTACCTTATAGACCTAGGGTGGATGTTTATAAATGTGACAAATTTAAATCCACCGTAGCTAACGGGGGGCTTTGTGCCCTATCAATTATGTCCTATTGATTTATATATCTATGATTTAGCTCCATTAGCTAGCATACATGCTCTGGTAATGACTGTAATTTTGTGGTTTTGTTTGCTAAAAAAACAACTCAATTTAGAGGGCCATGGTCATAACTATTTACCTGTGGTACCATTTGGTAGCAAAATTATTAGTTAGAGCACCTATTGCCCATCCTTGCTGGCAAGAGATAACTTGAGAATGAATCCTAGTAATATTCTTAGCTAGATGATAATTCTTCTAAGAGACCACGCTAGAGAGAGAGACTCCAGGATTTTAGAGAGAGAAAGCTTCATCTTTTTGAATTCTTTAGATCCTTATTTCCTAGATACTTTGAATTGTGGCAGAGGGTCACCAGTCACAAGCTGCTGATGATCAAAATACCTTCGTTCCACACTCTACGCGGTATCCTGGTGATTTTTAACATGGAGGATCCAAAAGTAGAGGCATTTCAAATCAGGATGGTTTATGCAAATAATGATCTATGATCATCAATGAAGGATGCTTTAATTTTATGCACAAGTCTACTTCACTGATGGGTAAGGGAAAAGAAGTAATTAAATCCCTAGATAAATATGTTTTGGCTATTCATTCCTCACCGACTAAGAATCTATTGACGGGATGGGCTAATGATTCAGAGGCTTCATCTTTAATTGGTTTATAATTAAAAGTTAGCAGATTTTCCTCTGTTGCTGATAAAGAGGTGCAAAATCAGGAACAATCAAATTTGAATTCAGAAGTGAAAATACAAGAGAAAGTTTAGATTGCTGATGAAGAATAGCAAATGGAGAACGGTATGAAAGAAGTACAGAATACTGACAATAATAACTTTGGTTCAGAGAATTATAGGTTTAAAACCATTTATATTAAAGTGAATTGTGTGGAGATTGATCTTTATGAGGATGGTGATGCAAATGTGGTTAAATTGAATATAGTTAAGGTATGTGAAAATGTTAAACTTCTTGAAAAATCTCTTATAATGAATGTTTTTGGGAAAGGTGTGCCATTTTCTATTTATAGCATTGAGTTGAGAAGAAAATGGAATAGATTTGGTACCCTTCATCTCACATCAGTGGGCTTAGATTGGATTTTATGTTCTTTCCAACCTTCTCAAATAATGGAAGAAGTACTAACTGGAGGTCCATGGTTTGTGGGTGAAAATATAATAGGGATGGAAAAATAGACACCTCAATTTTCACCATCCACACTAAAAGGTTTATCCTCTCCAATCTGGGTCCAATTGCCTCATTTGTTGTTACTTTGCTAGGATGAGGTGAACGTTACGAAGATAGTTTCAAAGATAGGTGTTCCATTATTCTTTGATGGAAAAATGTTTAAATGGGGAAGACAAGAAATTTGCAAGAGCCTGTGTTCAAATTAATCTTGACTCTAAATTAACTAATGGAGTTTGTATTGATAGTTTTTATGAAAATTTTTTCAAATAGTAGAGTATGAGAAAATCTCATCATTGTGCTCCAAATGTGGTAAGATATGCCATAAGATTGAAATGTGTATGGATGCTCAAAAATAAGATCAAAATAAAATGCATAAGGAAGTATTGAATGACGGGAATAAAGTTTTGGGTAAAGAAGGAATAACTAGTGCTTATTCTAAAGAATTTGACCCTTGGATACATGTGAAGTTTAAGAATAAAAGGATGAACAAGTTTAAAAATCAAATTCAGATTCCTGCAGCTCATCCTTCAGTTGGAAAACTTATTCACTGTCATGTTGAAAAGGCTAATAAATTTGATGTGTTATCTCATGATTCTGAGATTGGGGCTAGAATGGAAGTGGATAGATCAGATATTCCTGTATTGGGTGACCAGGTATATTTAAATCATGTAGATGCAAGTATTGAGGAGACCAGTTTAGAATATATGGCTCATATGGCTCTGGATTCAGAAGTTGCTATTGTTGATCCAGCAGTAAATGTTGTTCAGAATTCTTGAAAAATAGTGTTTTGGCTGAAGGAGTTAATGGTTTTATCCAGCAGGTCGAGCTATCAATGATTAGGAATATACAAGCTGTCAAAGAAGACATGGGTGAAAATGATATTGTTGGAGTGGCGGTTGAAGATAGTTCTGAAAAAATACAATCTATTATGTATATTTTTGTGCATAGTATAGATAATAATAAGGAATGCTTGATTGAAGATGATAAATTTTAGATGCCCTCTAAATCTATTAAGCATAAGAAGAAGTTAAATAAAGATTTTGGGCCTATCAAAGGCAACCTTAGAGGAAGAAAAATGGGAATGCTTGGTGTAACTAATGGTTTCACTTCGCCATCTATCTCTTAATTATGATTGAATGGATGAGGACGGATTGTATCAAAGGAAATGGAAAAATTCTTGAAAGAAGAAGGATATCTATGGATGGATATGTTAAGTCATTCCATTGGTATTGTAGTATTTAAAAGAAAGTTTTTTTCTTTATAAGACTATGGAGAATGATGATGGTTGGCTTGAAGGTCATGGCATGGTTTAGATGAAGGTGGTGTAAGTGAAGAGACAGCGGTCTTCAAAGAATGAAGAACATTATTTTTAGTTTATGTTTTTTTTTCCTTTATTTGTTATTATGCTTATTATTTTTTTAGTTTTAAATTAAGCACTAGAGTGTATTTAAAGGTTGAAGATAGAATTTGGAATTTTAAGAATCATTTTTTTCCACATTTTTTACTTAATCGGGAATTCTAGGATACTAATCAACCTTTTGGGTTGTTTAATTTTTGGTATCCCCTCCACCCCTATTGGTTTAAAACGAGGAGTAGAGGATCTTATGTTCTTTATGAAATTTTATATTTTTCAAATATACTTCTTTTTCTTAATTATCCTTTAAAATGGTTTCCTTTCATATGTTTTGGAAGGATTGTCATTAGGTTTTTTCTCTTCTAGTTTGTAATAGCTTTGTTTTCTTTTAAATGCAATTTGCATCTTTCAAAAAAAGCAAAAGATGATAGTTCTTCATGAGCTAAAGAGATATTTAAATTTTTTGGTCTCAAAAAACTATTATGGATGTTGAATCTATTTTACTTTAAGTGTATTGATGGTTAATTTATTATAATTTTTTGAATTTTTGTATATTTTTTGGTATTTTGATTTTTTTTTTGCCTTTGTGTGTCATTTTCCTTGCTTGGGTACCCCTTCAGTTGAGATTTTCTATCAACATAACCATCATTAGGGTATTTATGTGCTATTTTTTTATTATTGATTGAACCTTATCAACTCTATTTGGCTATTTTTTTTATTAATGTTTGAACCTTATCTATTCTGTTAACTTTTCGATAGTGGATTGGGTTTTTATTTGCTTTATTATTTTAATTGTGAAATTTCTTAGTTATAAAGCTTGAAGGCCTAATATAAACGTATAAATTAAATGTCTCAGTCGATGCTACAATTGTAAATTTGTTTGATAGCTCAAGCTGTGTCAACTACTATCCATTCACATATGAGGACTATGCTTGAATTTAAATTCATTTCTAGACCCATGCAGCATCCTCGTATGTGATGTGAGTACCTCAAACATGCTCGGCGGACCCCATGCATATGTATATTTGGGTATATATACAAGTTAATGTGCTTGGATGTCTACTGATGTATTTGTGTTATATATATATATATATATATATATATATATATATATATATATATATATATATATATATATATATATATATATATATATATATATATATATATATATATATATATATATATATATATATATATATATATATATATATATATATATATATATATATATATATATATATATATATATATATATATATATATATATATGTTGCAGTGCATGTATAAGGCATTTTTTAGAATATTTGATGCTGATCAATTGTGCGGGTAACTCTTAGTTAAATATGTGTGATACTTAATTTGAGAGCTAGTAGACACCATCAGTCCACCTATATGAATGTTGTAGATCTAGTGGTGTTGGGTTGCATTACAATTATACAGGTAGAGTGTCATACTCTAACGAGTCTCTTATAGTGGTGTGTGAGTAATTATATTAACCATGAGCTTAGGGCCTGCTTTCATGGTCAAATTTCTTTTCATGCAATCCTTCTAGTGTTGTATATAAATATTTGCATTTGCTACCACTCCTTTACATTTTCTTGTAGACGCCTACATTTGCTAAATTTATGCATTTTGTTCATCACCATCTATAGGTTGGTTATTTAATGAATGAGAAACCTCCTACGGTGGCTTGTAGGAGTCTTGTAAATTTTTTTGCAGGTGGTGTGTTTAACTCATGGAGGGTCTCTTATAGCAGCTCGTAGGGACTTGTATTGGACTTATCCCTTTTGCATCGTATCTATTACTATTGCTTCTACATTAATTGATGGGTTCATTTTTGAGGTAATACTGATTATTAGGTGAGTTGTATTCATTGCTAATTTCCTCACACGCATTATCCACAGCTAGCCACATTTATTTGCATGCTGATTTCCTTATATTTATACGAGACTTATATATTCACTTGCACATCAATGATATGTTTGTTTTCACATACATTTGGATTGCAAGGATATATTTGCACTTAACACATATCCTTGCATCTATTGTAATTAATTCAAGTAACCTAATGGCAAAGAATTTCATTATAACTTAGGAGTGAATTAAGCTTGCAAGAGTTTGGCATATTGTTTATTACAAGTTTTTTGTCACCTTTGAGAGAAACATGCAGCACACAATGAATTTGGTAATTTTTATTATACTATTCCTTTAACAAATTATTACATTCCTCAAGAGCTTGTTACTGGATTATCATATTCATTATGAGATTCTTTTGTTGGTGCTATCCACCATATTTGCATGAACTTATAGACCCACTGATATGGACAATATGGGCCTCATGTTGCTTATGTATAGGTTACATATAGCATTACATAGATCATTGGATTGCAAATCTTTTTTTATGCTCGAAGGGTAATCATATTAATGACATATATATTCTTGTAGGCAAATCATGTCAAAAATTACAAGCTTTCAAACATCTTTGAAAATAGTTCATGGTTTAAATGATAATTTTTTTCATTAACTCTTGTGTTTTGACTAGTCTGATGATCTTTAATGTTCATTTAAAGATATTTGTATTGTTGCTGGTAAAAATCAATGTTTGGAGTTTGTGCCACATTACTAGTTCATTTTTTATGGTAGTAGCTATTAGCATTTATATTTTAATTAACATGACACATTTATTAATTAGGCAGCGGGTTCCCCTGTAATTTGTTTAGTTCAAGTCCTCTATTAATGTTCAAGTCCTTTGTGTCCTTTTATGTTCGAATAAATTTTACAAGTCCCCTTTTTACTAGAATATTTAGTGGCCTCCCGGCGTCTCCCTTATTTAGGGGAAATTTTGGGAGTCATAACCTTCCCCTCCATGTTATAAGAGTGATTCAAGTAAGTGTCACACAACATCATGGCCATATTTGTTCAATCCCTGCCACGCTACGAGTGCACTCTAAGGTCTTCAGAGTACCTGTGTGAAAATGCATAATTTTCTTTCCCCTTCCATGCTATGAGGTCATTTAAGGGAACTTAATTCTATCCTCATCACGCTATGAGAGCGCATCGAGGCTTACCCACCTATTTTGAAGCATCACATCAGGTTGCCTCCCATCCTGCTACGTGAGCACATTGGGTTGTCCCCTATCATTAGCATCAAAGATGGGGTTTTGAGTTAGAAAATTTATACCTTTGTGATGCTTGATGTTAACAACGATTATGATGATGATGCAAAAAATTCCTTTCTTCTCTTCTATTTTTCTTTTATGTGTCTTTTTTATTTTCCTTTTCCTCTATTTTTTTCTTTCTTCTTTTTTTTTTTAATAGATATACATTTTAGGAAGACCGTGCCTATATCTTTCTAAGTCATGAGACTAAAAATAGAATACAAAGTTCTAAAAACTTACTAAGCAAGAATATAATCATATAAGAATATGAGTGACCACCATTATAACTCACATATACAGTGCCCTTGTAAATCCCATTTTGCAACATTGATTTTGTTACGGATCTATTTTCATGGATTAAAATTTTGATAATAGCTAACATTCATGATTTTCTATGACTGCCTTTCCTACTAACTTTTTAGGTCCACAAGATCGAGTGCAACTCAAGCCAGCTCAAGATTTGTTAGATTATATGTGAGTCAGTTTGTATTTTTTCCCTTTCTTGAGTCTATTATAAATAATGTGGTTCCTGATGCTCAGTAACCTTGGACACACTCACCTTGGGAGAATTTTTGATTGTTTACTAGAGTTTACTTTTTTTAGTAACATTGTCCGGGTTGATATTTATATCAGCCTGGACGATCAGTTCAAAAATAAAAACCTAATTAGAGTATCCTTATTAAGATAGCCATCATTAAGCACCTCATCCTAGATGATATTATATAGGTTGGGATGATAGGATCAAATCAAAAAGAATCAGTCACCAGATCTATTTAGATATTACTTATTTTTGGACATCGTTCAAGACATCGGCTTGGACGATGCAGCATAATTATTCCTAAATTAATCGTGTGATTAAGAAAAGTAATTAAGATTTTATTACACGATCATATCATCCTGGACGATCGCAGGATCGGTAAGGACTATCCTCTGGGCGATTGGACATCAGACAACTCTTATTCAGGGTAATGTTTAGGATGATATTACATGATTTGTACTAATCGGCCAGAATGATATATTATCATCCTAGATGATTTGAACAAATTTCTTCTGATCGTCCCAAATCATCCTGACTGATTGGTCTTAATTTACACTGATCATCCAGGACGATATAAATATTGGCCTGGACAATAAAGTCGGTAAGTTATAATTAATGAGCTTATTTTGATCTCTTCTATTTATGTTTTGACAAGGCACTTAGTAAGTGTCTTTGGCAGGTATTGTAGCTTCGTTCTTTTGGAGGGAGCTTGAAGAGAGAGATTGAAAGGGAGTAAGGAAAGGGTGGAGTTTGAGAGAGGGAGAAGATCCTTTGAGGGGGTTTTAAGGGAGTATGGAGGGGGATTCCACAAGGTTGCTCCGGCGAGCTTTCACCTTAGTACCATCGGATTCAAGGGTTGTCTTGAGAGAAGTTCTAGGAAGAAGAAGATCTCTTTGGTGTAAAATGACCCGGCTACTCTACCGCACCGGGGAAGATGGAAGTGATTTTATAAGGGCTTCTCCGCCTAGCTATGGGGGCTAAAGGAGAGACACTAAGTTTAGTGCAATACTTGGAGGGTGCCTCCGAGGAGTGGATATAGGTCAAGGTTTGGCCGAACCACTATAAATCCGGTGTGTTATTTCCTTTATTATTTTCACATTTAATTTCTATACTTTGATTTCTATGGTGAATTTTGATTTGTGTTTTGATTGCTGAAAGATTTTATTTAAAATACCAATTCACCCCTTTTGGTTAGCCTTGGGACTAGTTGATAACGGCCTAACATCCCTAACAAACTTTCAAGTGGTATTAGAGCGGGATTCATAAAAACAAGTTTTTAAAAACTTTCGAATTTTGATACATGGATAATTTTTATAATCATTATATTACAGAAGGTTTTTCAATCACCAGACCACCTTTGTTTTAAAATATTACTTTTAATTTTTGGAAACTTTGCATATCTACTTTCTTGTAATCAATTGATTTTTGAATGTGGCAAATGATTTTAACTGGTTATTCTGTACCGTCACGTGCTATAGATGGAATTAAAACTGATATTTCTTTTAATCAATGGAGTAAGGAAGAATAAATCAATGCTCAATTGAATGCAAAATCATCAAACTATTTATTTTGTCCTTTAAATTCTGAAGACTTTATGTTTGTTTTCAGGTGCACTACTGGTAAGAAAATTTGGGATAAATTACACACTGTATATGAAGGTACTAGTGAAATCAAGCAATCCAGATTGAATATTTTAATGCATGATTTTGAACTATTTTGCATGAAGCCTTATAAGATGATCTTAGACAAGTATACTAGGTTTTTTCAAATTGTGACATCATTGTATGCCTTAGGTAAAGAGTTTTCAAACTTTGAAAAAGTTAATAAGATTCTACATTGTCTAATTGATAAGTTTGATGCTAAATTTGTTATTATTTGTGAATCAAAAAATTTGAATGAATATTCTATTAATAATTTGATTGGCTCACTCATTGCCTACGAGCAAACTTTGGTCAAAGACTTTTGAATGCAAGAGAGATAATAGTGCTAAACGTTGAAAACAGGGAGAAAAGTGGCGTAGTTGGTGATGAAAGCGATGACTTGTCAAGCAAATTAAAATGCTCACCAAAGCATAAGCATCAACAAAAGTGGAATAAAGGTAAAGATGGTAAGAATTTTAAAATTTCTTCTAACGTTGTTTGTTTTGGATGTAGGAAGCCTGGACATATAAAAAATCAGTGCCCTAATTTGAGAACTCTTCCAAAAAAAGAAAAGAGTAAAGCTAAGCAAATAATAAAAATAGCAAATAATGAAAAACATAAAATCTCCTAGGAAGACCTAGCTTCTGAATCATCAAACAAGGAGCAAGATAATGTGTAAACCATTATTCATGTGCTTTATTTTTTTATATTTTGTTCATTTTTGTGTATTTTTTATGTTTTTTTCTTTGGATTTATTCTTTTCATTCTTTTTCTTTCTTTTCTTTTTCGTTAAAAATTTTTTTCTTTACTTTTTATTTTTATGTAGTGGTTTCTCTAATCAACACACACATCACTATCTTTAAAAAAAATTAAAAAAAATGAAAATAAAAAATATTCCTCCTATTTTTCTTAAATTCTTTTATAAGTTGTGGTTGACTTCTTTAAAAATAGTCAAAGGATGGAAACTCATGATTTTGACTCTCAATCTTTGTTTCCTAAAAGAGTTTATTCTACTTTTGATTTAAAATCTTCATCATATTTTAAATTAGATTTTGAAACTTAACTTTTTCATCTTCCTATATTTTGTCTATCACATAAGAATCTTTTGCAAGTTGTTGAATCTACCTCATAATTTTCTTAATCAAGTAATTCATTGTGTCAATAAAATAGGTTTACTTTTGTTTTTAAAATTCTAGAAAGGTACCATATTAAAAAAATGGCCAATAACATCAAATCAAAAAAGTGACCAATGACGCCAAATTGAGAAAGATACACAAAGTGTATCAAGAAGTAAAAGATACGCAAAGTGCACCAAAAATTCACAAGAGGCATAAAATGAGCCCACAAAGAGTATGCTTACTTTTTTATATTACTTAAAGCTTAAGAAAAACCTTGATACTTTTTATACTTAATCTTGAAAATCATGATTATTAATTCACCAATTTTTGTATTAATCTTCTATTAGATATATTTTATGAAAAAAGTTTTGAAAAATTAGAGTTTATTTTTCTAATATTTATTTATTTAGATATTGGATTTAAAAGTTTTTAAGCCTTTAAAAGAACTTGAGCTTAGATTAGCAATTTCTTAATTTCTTACCTTTACTGAATTATGCGTTGTCAATCCATTCCTCACTAAGTTTTTGAATAAAATACGAGGTAACAATTTCTTTTTTAAGACTTTTTCATGCCCCGTATCTTTTTGATAATGTCAAAGGGGGAGAACAAACTATTGTATTTGTATCTTTTTTTACAAAAATTAAAAATAACCAAAAAATTTGATTTCCTCTATTTTTAAAAGTTTTATTTTAATAAGGGGGAGATTAGGAGAAAATCTTTTCATTTTTTAAAATTCAACCAGTAATGTTTGCCATCATCAAAAAGGGGGAGATTATTGCGGATCTGTTTTCATGGATTAGAATTTTTATGATAGAAAACATTCATGATTTTCTATGGCTGTCTTGCATACTAACTTTTTAGGTCCACAAGTTTGAGTGCAACTCAAGCCAGCTCATGATTGGGTAGATTAAGTTTGAGTCAGTTTGTATTTTTCTCTTTCTTGAGTCTATTATAAATAATATGATTCCTGATGCTAAGTAACCTTACACAGACACCTTGGGAGAATTTTTGACTATTTCCTAGAGTTTATTATTTTTGGTAACATCATCCGGGATGATATTTATATCGTCCTGGACGATCGGTTCAAAAATAGAAACCCTAATAAGGGCATCCCTATTAAGATAGCCATCATTAAGCATATCATCCTGGATGATATTATATCGGCCGGGACGATAGGCTCAAATTAGAAAGAATCAGCAGCCAGATCTATTTAGGCATTAGTTATTTTTGGACATCGTCAAGGACATCGGCCTGGATAATGTAGCATAATTATGCCCAAATTGATTAAGTGATTAAGGAAAGTAATTAAGATTTGATTATACGATCACATCATCCTATACGATCACAGCTTCGACTGGGATGATCCTCTAGATGATTGGCATCTGACAGCTCTTATTCAGGGCGATGTTCAGGATGATATTCCATGATTTGTATTGATCAGCCAGGATGATATATTATCATCCTGATATCATCCTAGACAATATGAACAAATTTTTGTTAATCTTCCAAAATCATCCTAACTGATTGGGCTTAATTTACACTGATCAGCCAGGATGATATACATATCAGCCTGGATGATAAAGTCGACAAGTTGAAATTAATGAGCTCATTTTGTGCTCTTCTATTTATATTTTGAAAAAGCACTTAGTAAGTTCCTTTGGCATCCATTGTAGCTTCATTATTTTGGAGGGAACTTGAAGAGAGAGCTTGAAAGGGATAGAGTAAAGGGTGGAGTTTGAAAGAGGGAGAAGATCCTTGGAGGGGGTTTCAAGGGAGTGTGGAGCGGGATTCCACACAATTTCTCTGGCGAGCTTGCACCTTAGTTCCATCAGATTCAAGGCTTGTCTTGAGGGAAGTTCTGGGAAGAAGAAGATCTCTTTGGTGTCAAAAGACCCGGCTCTCCGTCGCACCAGGGAAGGTGGAAGTGATTTTGTAAGGGCTTCTCTTCCTAGCTGTGGGGGTTAAAGGAGAGACACTGTATTTAGTGCAATACTTGGAGGGTGCCTCCGAGGAGTGCACGTAGGTCAAGGTTTGACCGAACCACCATAAATCTAGTGTGTTCCTCCATTTATTATTTTCGCATTTAATTTCCACACTTTGATTTCTGTGGTGAATCTTGATTTGTGTTTTGATTCCTGAAAGATTTTATTTAAAATACCAATTCACCCCTTTTGATTAGCCTTGGGAATAGTTCATAAGGGCATAACATCCCTAAAAAACTTTTAAATTAAAATCTTGGAGTCAATAAGAAAGGTAATTTTGTTTCCCTAAAACTAAAAAGGAAAAAAATTACCCATGTAAAACTAAGTGACTGGGGTATAATCATTTAAAGATTCCTCGATTGCCATGTTCTAATCAAAAATACATTTGTGATTGATATGTATGCAGGAGCTTTTACTTGTGTTCAAACACAAGGTGTTTTGACCAAGTATTTCCCTATTTTGATTGGGTTACATCATGGATCAGCCTTAAGCCCATATCTTTTTGCTTTAGTCATCGATGTTCTCACTAGACATTTACAAGAGCATGTACCTTGGTGTATGCTTTTTGCTAATGATATTCTTCTTGTTGATAAGACTATAGAGGGAGCTGAAGGTAAACTTGAATTATGGAGGTCAACCTTAGGGTATAAAGGTTTTCACTTGAGTATATCTAAAATGAAATATATTGAGTGTAATTTTAGTAGTAATAGACCTAGTGAGGGGATTGTGACTTTGGGCGATCAAGTCATAAATAAGAATACACATTTTATATATCTTGTTTTTATTATTCAGAGTGATGGTGAAATAGATGGGAATATCATCAGCAGAATTCAAGTTGGATGGTTGAAGTGGAGGAATGCATCGGGCTTATAATGTGATAGAATTGTACCCATCAAACTTAAGGGAAAATTCTATAAGATGGTAGGGAGGCCTACAATGCTTTATGGTATTGAATGTTGGCCATTAAAAGAAAAGCATAATACTAAGTTAAGTGTGGCAGAGATGAGGATGCTCAGGTGGATGAGTGGCTTTACCCTTAGAGATAGGATATGAAATGAGCATATACGTGAAAAGGTTGGAATAGCTCCATTAGAAGATAAGTTTATAGAGTCTCCTTAGATGGTTTGGTTGCATAAAACAACAGCCATTCGATGACCAGGTTAGGATAGTAGAGGTATTAGATTTGACTTATGTTAAGAATGGTAGGGGTAGACTAAAAATGAGTTGGTTAGAAATTATTAGGATTGACCTTTCTTTATTAAATTTAAATGAGAATTTGACTTTTAATAGGACACAATGGAAAAAAAGGATTCATGAAGCCGACCCCATGTAGTGGGATAAAGGGTTGATGTTATTGTTGTTGTTGTTGTTGTTGTTGAAAATTGCATTAAAAAATCAAGAAAAGAAAGCCCTCATACAAACTAGAAATAAAATCAAACTAAGAGTTCCTAATCCAAAAAGGGAAGGAACCATATTGAAGAACATATTTGTTAAAATAAAATTATCATAATTTAAATGAGACCCACTACTTATTATTTTAAAACCCTTGGGATGGAGGGGATACCAAAAATAAAACAACCTAAAAGGTTGGTTAGCATCCCAAAATTCCCAACCAGTTAAAAAATAATAACTAGTACCAATCCCATAAACAATTACTCTAATTTCATAAAACAAATATAAAATTAAAACAAAATAAAAAAACTACACAAATTGACTCTTAAAAAATTAACTAGAACATCATAAAATAGAGAAACACCTAAGCAAGCTTCAAATAGGCATCTCCTAAATAAATGGCTGCTATGTATTGAATCCATAGGAAAAAGGTTCCCATCGTCTGAAACAGAAATATACCAATTATGAATGCTAAGGACATTACTCATATGAAGAGTACTGATATCCTTCCTGATCAAAAGCTCCATCATCAAGAGCCGAATGAATCCCCAGTTGCTCCTTTCAAGTTACAAGCAATTTTTCTTTTTCTAGGAACTTCCTTAATATGTCCTAAGAGTTTGAGTTGTTTAGAGTTTTTGGGACAAGTAAAATACAATTTTCCTCATTTACATATTAACAATCTATAAGCATGAAATGACTTCATAGGATTTAAATCCCCCGTTTCGCTGAGGTTCCTTGCCCCAAGAATCAACTACCCTTCTTTGACTCCTTAGGTCTGGGGTCATAGAGGATCTCAAAAGCTTGTAAATAAAATAGAGGATGACACCGATGAGGACCATCACCACCAATAGAGGTACCAGGACCCAATACTTATAGCTATGTCAAGCACCCTATCTTCTCCCATTGAATCAATCCTGAATTGCTCAAAAGCCAACTACTAGATAAAGAAAAGGGGGGTAACGAGAAATATAAGATATATGAGGTGGACTGGCAAGATTAGGGTTGGAGTTCATGGAGGTGGCTTTATTGCAAAAGGGTAAATGACTGGAACAGGTGACTTGACGTAAAGAGTATTATAAAAATGGGACCGAGTCTTGTGATTTTGATGACAAATATTATTGGTTTCTCTATTATGTTAGCACAAGTAATTATTTTTATTGCATATCTATTTTATTGTGTACTAATATTTCTGGTCCACCATACACTGTGTAAATTGATCAGCATAAGACTGGATAGAATAAGATTAAGTGTCTTGAAGAGTGTGTATTTTTAATTTTATTTATTTTTATATTCCACGAGTTAAGTAAAGTAGATGGTGGATGCTAAACTTGATGACCATGCACACACACTCAATGGAGTGAGATAGTGAGAAAATTAGAATTATATTTTTATGAACTAATCATACTATATGATACATATTGAATTATATGATTAACTATTCAAAAAATCATGAAAATGGCTAATTATGTTAATTAAAGCCATTTGAAGAAAACATATTTCATGATCCTAATCATACAAGAAGAATAGTTAAAATCAATTTATCAAAAGCTAATCATAATTTTGGTAATATTTTGAAATTTAAAATTTTCACTAGCCGTACCATATGGTAGGTATTGTACTGTATGATATGATTAAATATTGCTTAGATTTATCCTATAATTAGTGGATTAATTTTGGATTAATTGATCCAGTTAGATCGTACTAGATGATTGGACCAAATCATATTGTATGACCCAATCTTTATATGGGATGATATTTATTTGCCACCAATCATACGGGATGATAATCCAACTCATTTGAACAAATCATATTGGATGATGCTTTATATCAAACTTGACAATTAACTTTTTTTTTTACCTTAATTGATTGTATTGTGCCTTACTTTTTGTACAACACTAGCAAGCCTATTTAAACTAATTATACTGCACAATCTTCGATTATATTGTATGATCAGTGTCAACAAAATTTATTTTTTAAGATTTTTGTGAGGCCTTGTATTTAAGCTCTCTAATTTGCCATATTTCAAGGCTTTAATTATTTAAGTTTTTAAACAGAGAGCTTGGAGAAAAGATCTTGGAGAGGTTTAGGAAGGAGAAAGGACAAGTTGAGTGTGAGGGAGTGGATTTTTAGGGACAATTGATACAAACTAGCTTCTACCTTATTTCATATAAGTGTCTTGCTAGGTTTCTTAGGATACTCATAGAAGAATTTCAACTGCTCAAAAATCATTAAGGTTCTTTTCCTTCACCAAGAGGGTGAAAAAAGGAGGTTGAGGGTCTCTTCCTTTACCACAAAGATGAATAAGAGGTCGAGGTTCTCTACCTCCATTAGGAGGGTGAAAAAGGATGTCAAAAATTTTTTGCCTTCACCAGAACGGTGAATAAGAAATCAAGGTTCTCTTTCACACTAGGTTAGTGGAAAGTTTACGAGGGCTTCTCTACATAACTTTTGGAGCTAAAGGAGAGACACTAAAGGTTTAGTGCAATACTTGGAGAGGACTCTGAGGAGTGGATGTAGGTCATTATTTGACCCACCACAACAAAATCTGGTGTGCTAATTCTAATTTTTATTTCCAACACTTTACTTTTTGATGATTTATTTTCTTAAAAATTTCTCTCTGAAAAATATGTGATTGACATTATATTCTATTAATTAAATCATCATCACTATTATTATATATTTTAATAAATTTGTTAGCTTCTGCATCAAGTTTAGTTCTTCTTGCTTTATAATTATTAAAAAATTAAAAAAAAAAGTTTTATATTTTTTAAACAGTATGTTTTTTTAAAAAATAACAATTCACCCCCCATCTTCGTGTGCCTCGAGATAGTTCACTCAGGCTTAACATCCTACATCAAAGTTTCAATTAGTATTAGAGTCATTCTCATAAGTAGTCTTTTAGAATACCTTGAGTAAAATTATCTATGGCATATTTTGGAAATGAAAACACCATAGAAGGATATTGTTTAACATGCCCACTTTTATTTGACAAAATACTATTTAATGTTTGGAAGATCTGTGTATCCTCTTTCTTGCAATCTATTTATTTTCGTATATTATTTTTTCACACAAGAAGGTTATTGTACACCCTGTAAATTTATTAATGGCATTAAAATTGAGATATTATTTAATGAATGAAGTAATGAGGGTAGGACTTTGCTTAATTAAATATTAAATGTTTAAAGTATATTTTATATGAACTTAAGTCTAAAGATTACATGAGAGTTTCTAGCTGTATCACTTGCTAAGAAATTTGCTATAAACTATGTATTAGATACGAAGGGACTAGTGAGGCAAAATAATTTAGGTTGAACATCTTATTGCATGATTATAAACTTTTTTGCATGAAACCTATTGAAATCATCTCAGATATATGCACTAGGTCTACTCAAATTGTGATATCCTTACATACTTTAGGTAGAGAGCTCACAAATTTTTAAAATGTAAATAAAAATCTTCGTTGTCTCCCAAGTAATTATGATATTAAGATTACAGCCATTTGTGAATCAAAATCTCTCAATGTTTATTATATATATAACTTGTCAGGCTCACTTATTATTAAGAGCAAGGTATAAGTTAGAGATTGCAGGATGTTGGAGATAAGAGAATGGAAAAAGTGGTGGTACTGAAAGCAATTGAATTAGAAAGTGATAGCACTGTAGCTGAGGAGGATGATAATATTGCATTGATTACCCATCAGTTCAAAAGTATCTTGAAAAGGAAGCATAAGTGTCTTTAATAATAATGAAGCATAGGTAAGAATAGTAAAAAAAATTAAACTATCATCTGACACAATTTGCATTGAATGCAGAAAACCTGGCAACCTGGGAACTAACTACCCAACCCTAAAAACTCACCAGACCAAGGAGAAGGGTGAAGAGAAGGCAAAGTTTAAGAAGGGGAAGAAACAAATTTAGAAAGCATTTTGGATTGTCTTTGCCTGAATAAGAGGATGAGGTAACAAATCTATTTCTATTGGCTAATAATAATCATGGTCAGTCATATCAAGATGAGGTAACTACCATATGACGATCTTTTTATTCTATTTGAAAAATTCATGATTCATATAGGAACCTCAAAAAATATATGCGAAATTAAATACTAACTTATTTAATTTACAAAAAGAACCTGATTATTTAATAATTGAATATTCTGCTTTAGATAGTAATCACATATCTTTTCTTCATGAATTTAATGTATTAAAAAAGAAACTTATTGATCTAACCAATGCATATGAATCCTTGAAATCAAACAATCTTGAGATAGAAAATTCATACAAGGAGTTAAAAATATGTGTAACTGAATTAGACAGTAATGAGCATGTATTAAAGTTGTAAGTTTCAAGCCTTAAAAATGTAAATCAGTTTATAAAAGCATAGATCCATGCACTTCAACAAAATGAAACATCCCCTATATTTACATAATTGTACAACCCCACATCACAGCATGTAACATATACCCCTAGTAAGAGGGACCACACCCTACAAGGTTTAGTAAATCATTTACCATGTATTAGATGTCATTCTTATGGCATACTAGGTCATATAGTCTACACCTGCACAATACACCGAAGAACACATCTAGTGTGCAAGCCCAAATTACTTACACCAAGCATAATATGTATGCATGTCACTCATCAAGGCATAAGGTGGAACCCAAATTCACTTGGGTTCCTAAATATAATGTTTGATTGACTTTGTAGGAGTGCTCTTACAAAAGGCCTAGTAAAATAATATGGTACCTGGACAATAGATGCTCAAGGAAAATGACTATAGGCATGAATCAATCCATCAGGATGGAGGCATGGGCAGGAGGCAAAGTCATATTTGGAGACAATACCACTAGGAAATTTGTTGGTTCATGTATGAATGGTAATTCAAAGAATTTTATTATTAAAATTATCTTAATAGTGGATGACCTGAAATATAACTTACTTAGCATTAGTATATTTTTTAACAAAGGTTTTCATATTAAATTATTATCTACTAGTTATGTAATTAGTTTAAATAGAAATATTATTTTAGAAATTAAAAAGGATTAATAATGTTTACATCCTTGATTTGAATTGTATTAAATTTACTAGTTCCTTATGTTTAAAAATAACAACTGATGAATCCTTTCTATAGCATAAGAGACTATGTTATGCAAGCATGAAGACTCTTAGAAAAATAACCCAAACTAGAATTATCTAAGGACAACCTTTCTAAAGCCTGCCAACTAGCAAGGAAAATCAAAATTTCCTTTCACTCAATCAAGGACAACACTACCTATAGACCTTTAGAAATCCTTCATATGGATCTATTTGGTCTCGTTAGTATGACAGTTTAGGTGGAAAATATATGGTTACGTGATTGTTGATGATTACTCAAGATTTACTTAGATTAGATTCCTATCACATAAAAAGAATCATTCAAAGAATTTAGGACATTCTCTACATAGATTAAAAAAAATAGGTTGTGAAATTCTAACTATGCATAGTTATCATGGTGGGAATTTGGAAATGATAAGTTTGAATCATTCTATAAGGAGCTAGGAATATGGACAAATTTTTTAGCTCCTAGAATCCCTCAAGAGAATGGAATTGCTGAAAGAAAGAATAAAACCATGGTAGAAGCTGTTAGAGCCAAGCTAGTTGAGTATGCATATCCTTAATATTTTTGGGCTGAAGTAGTTAATATAGCATGCCATGTTCTTAATAAAGTTAATCTCAAATCTAAACTCAATAACACATCTTATGAATTACTCAAATGAAGGACATCCAATCACTCTCACCTTCATGTATTTGGATATATGATGTTCATTCTAAAGAATGAAAAATTTCTATTAGTCAAATTCAACCAAAAATTTGCTAAAGGAGTTTTCATAGGATATCCATAGGTAAGTAAAATTTATAGAGTTTTCAAAAAGATGACATTATTATTAGAGTAGGCCACCCATATAGTATGTGATGAATGTGATAAATTTGTTGAGCCTAGGTAAGAAGAAAAAGAAGAAGTGGTTGAAGTCACCAAAGGAGTAGAATTTATTGGTCTAAAAAATAGAGTATAACCTCAAGAACAATTTCTTAGAGATTGGAGATATTCATCAAATCATCCAAAGGAGCACATCCTAGTAGATCCTTCTATAGTATTAAGAACTTAGAATGAACTTAGAAAAGAGGTTATTTACTCTACTTTTATCTCTACAGTAGAACCCTCAAACCTAGATTAAGCATTATTTGATAAATTTTGGATCCTAGACATGCAAGAAGAATTAAATCAATATGTTAGAAATGAGATTTGGGAGTTGGTTAGTAGGCCTAAAGACAAAATGTTGTGGAACCAAATAGAGTTTCAAGAATAAAATGAATGACTTTAGCATAGTAATTAGAAATCAGGCTGAATTAGTAGTTAGTAGAAAAGGGGTATAATAAGAAAGAAGGAACTAACTTTGAAGAGACCTTTGTCCGTATTACTAGGTTATAGGCCATTAGAGTGCTATTAAGCTTTATGTATTTTAGAGGTTTTAAGTTATATCAGAAGGATGTTAAGAGTTCCTTCCTAAATGGGGTAATAAAAGAAGAGGTATATATAAAATAACTCCTATTTTTTAAAACTTTCAATTTCTTAATTATGTTTTCTAATTAAAAAAGGTATTATATATGTTAAAGAAAGCACCTAGAGCTTGGTATGGAAGAATGAACACATTCCTCTCAGATAGAGCCATTATTAAAGGTCGTGTAGACACCACCCTTTTCTTAAAGATAGTATAAGAACATCTACTCATTATTCAAATTTATGTTGATGATATACTATCTGGATCTACAAATCAAAATTTTTGTGATAAATTTTCAAAAACAATGTGTGATGAGTTTGAGATGAACATGATGGGAGAGCTTACATATTTCCTTGAATTTAGTGTGAAACTAAGAGATGATGGATACTTTCTTAGCAAAACAAAGTATATCAAAGATATTCTTAAAAAGTATGAGATGGATAATACTAAGGCAATCAATACGTACATGAACTCTACCAATCATTTAGACAAGGATCCCAATGAGAAAGTAGTTGATCAAAAGAAATACAGAGGAATAATTGTATCACTTTTTTATTTGACTACCAATAGAACTGATATAATATTTAGGTTTTATCTCTGTACTATATTTCAGGATGATCCCAAATATTCATATGAGTGTTGTTAAAAAAAATTTACTTACCTTATAGGATCCCATAACCTATGAATTTGGTATCCAAGAAATAGCTCATCTTTTGAAATCATAAGATGTTCTGATTCAGACTTTGTAAGTTGCAGGGTTGATAAAAATAGTATCTCTAAAACCTATCAATTCATAGGAAAATAATTAGTTTCTTGGTCTAGAAAAAAATAAAACTCAATAGCTTTATCTACCACTGAAGCAAAATACATAGTTATAGGAAGCTGTGTCACACAAGTCCTATAGCTTAAATAATAAATCCTTGAACTTGGAGTCTCTGTTGGAACAATTGTAATCATGTGTGATAACACTAATGCCCTTTATATCTCAAAAAATCCAATCCAACACTCTCGAATTAAACATATAGACATTAGGTTTTAGTTTATTAGAGATCATGTAACAAAGGGAGATATATAATAACACCATTTAGCTATTAAAAATCAACAGGCTTATATTTTTACAAAACCCCTTACATCTAAGTCCTTTAACACCTTGAGGACCAAACTAGATTTTATAGAAATTCATGCTTGAAACATATATTTTGAAATTTGAAATATGAAAACTTTAATATGATTTTGTATACTTTCTCCAATTTGTTTTTTGATTGTTCATACTAGTTATTTATTTTTTTACCTATTTTAGTATGAATTTTTTATTTTCTTTTATTTTAATGAAGTCTTCCTGTTCATCACACACAATAATTTAAAATTTATTATATTTTATTGCACGATATTATATCATATTGTACAATATTAGCAAAATATCACATCACCACTTACAACACATCCAATAACTCTCATTTATCAATTATGGGTTATCGTATAGTATGAACACCCAATTCGTACTATACGATACATGTGGCACTCATTATTGGACGAATCGAATTTGTTTTCTATGATATTAAATATTGTATCATATTAAACAAACACCTATTCGTATGGTACAATTTGAAAATTCAACAATCATCCCAATCGATGCCTCAGGATGATCATCTTCAAACAGATCGTCCAATGTGATTATGATCGTACTGTATGATAAGACCATTTTTTGAATAATTAGGCTCGACAAATTAAATGACCTACATTATATTATACACTTACCTATCATATTATATGATATGGATGATTTATATTTAGAAGGGAAGATATCCTAGGTTACTCTTCATTCAAATCCTTTCAATTGTTCTTACTTCCTCTATAAGATTATACTCTTTATAATGACCGATGGAAAGCGCTTTAGGGCTCTTGTAGGAAGTTCCTCCTAACCTCACGTTGATCCTTGCTTCCCTGAAGAAGTTGATGAAAAAGCTTGTCATCCTTATAGGGCTTCCAGGATCACCCTTTAAAAAATCATTAATTAGGAAGTGCTGAACATCCAAGTACTCAATCTCTTCACTCGCACCACCATTCAATTCATTTATAGACTTACCTTCCCATTCAGCTCCAAACTCCTCTTTGAATTTTTTAATAGCCTTTTTATGAATACCGAGGTCACTACCCTTTAATCTTGCATCAAAAGAAGACCCATAAAGATTACCTATCAAGACTTTGACCAAATCCTATACCTTTATACTATCGGAAAAAAAGTAAACTATTTAGCCTCTCTCATAGACTATAATTGGATTCTTGTTAACACCACCCTTAAGGAATCATCAGTAAATTATTACATTCCTCATGTCAACAACATAATTTAAGATGACCAAATTATTTAACACATCCTTCCTAATTAAATCATTGCAAAAGCTGGGGATAGGATAATCATCACACCTCTCCTATCCTTCACTATAAATTTTACAATGGATGAAATTGATTTCAATAAAGTAGATCAAATTATTTGATTCCTTAAAAATAAAAAATAACCTCTCCCTTTTTAAAAAAATTCAAGTAGTACGGGGAGCTTAGGATATAATAAAAATAAATTTAAAATCATTACTAATAATTTTTACCATCATCAAAAAGAGAGAGATTATTATAAATCAAGACACAATTCTTATGATTTTCATGAAAACAAATATTATTGAGTTCTCTACTATGCTATGTCTGGTTATTATTATTATTGCAAATCTATTTTCTTGTGAACTAACATTTTAGGTCCATCGTACACTTTGTAAATAGATCGGCTAGTATTCGGTAAAATTGGGTTAAGTTTCTTAAAGAGTTTGTATTTCTACTTTTATTTATTTCTTCATTTTTTTAGTCAAGTCATGTTGTTGGTGGATGCTAAACTTGGTGACCATGCACATACACATTCAAGAGAGTAAGATAGTGAGAAAACTAAAAGTATAATTTTCAAACATATCGTACTATATGACAAGCTATTTGGAATCTCATTTAATTGGCAAATTAATATAATTAAATCCATTTTAATATATTATAATGTATGATCCTGATTGTACAGGATGATCAATTGAAATCAAGATCTCAGCTGCCAATCATAATTAAGGCAATATTTTGAAATTCAAAATTTGAACTAATTGTACTGCATGGTAGGTAACATACTGTATGACATAATTTAATTTTTCCTAAATTAATTCAATAATTTTAAGAACAATTTTAGATTAAACGATCCAATCATGTCGTATAAGATGATTGGACCCAATCAAATTAAATTATATCGTACGACTTGATCTCTGTATGGGATGTTATTTATTTGTCACCAATCACATGGGACAATAATCTAAGTCATTTGAACTAATTGTATTGGATTATACTTTACATTGGACTGGATGATCATCTCTATTACCTGAACTAATAGTATAATGCCTTACTCTTTGTATAGTACTAAAAGAGCTATTTAAACTAATCATAATTTATGATCTTGGATTGTACTATATGATTAGTATCAAAAGAATTGAATTTTAGGGCTTTCTATGAAGCCTTGTATTTAAACTCTCTAATTAGACTTCTTTCAAGTCTTTGGCTATTTAGGTTTTCTAGAGGGAGAGCTTGGAGAGGAAATCACAGAGAGCTTTGGAAAGGAAAAATTAGAAGTTGAGTGTGAGGGAGGAGTGTGAGGGGTTCTCATATAATTACTATGGATGAGCTTCTGCCTTGATTCCTCCAAGTGTCTTTCTTGGTTTCTTAGGTTGCTCCGAGGAGAAGATCATCAGCACAAAGATCACTAAGGTTCTTTGCTTTCACCAAGAGGGTGAAAAAGGAGGTCAAATTTCTCTTCTTTTATTAGGAGGGAGAAAAAGAGGTCGAGGTTCTCTGCATTGACCAGGTTCTCTACCGCATCGAGTTGGAGAAAAAATTATAAAGGCTTCTCTGCCTAGCTGGGGGGCTAAAGGAGTGACATAATGGTTTACTGGAATACTTAGAGAGGATGACTACGGAGAGTGGATGTAGGTCATTATTGGACTAAACCACTATAAAATTCTATTATAATGATTCTAATTTTTGTTTTTTACCCTTACTTTTATGCAATTTACTTTTCTGATAATTACTTGTTAAAAATCTGTGATTGACATTACGTTGTGTTAATTAAATCATTATCACCATTTTTTATAACATTAGATAAGTTTATTAGCTTCTGCATTGGGTGATAGTACTGCTTGCTTTTTAATTATTAAAAAATCCAAAAATATATTTTTGTGTCTTTTTATAATAAGTTTAAAAAACCAAATCACCCCCCCCCCACTCACTCTTGGTTTACTGTGGGATAGTTCACGTAGGCTTAACATCCTACATAAAACTTTGAAAGAGCATAAGATCAAAAGGTCTCAACTATGCATGAGTTTGTGGAAAGAGGATCCGGTGACGGTGGAATGAAGGTAAAAAACCGAGTGCCGGATCGACAACCTAATATGTAACATACGTGAAGTGTATGGATGATACACCACATCAAGTGCAAGTGTTTTCATGGGTCTAATTTGGCCAAGAGAAGGGAGTGAAGATGTTGATGTTTATTTGAGAGGATGCTTCGACATAAGTAGTGTAGCGTTGGATGAGAATGGAGCCTATAAAAGGGCCAAAAGATAATTAGGAAGGACTCAGATCTCTATCATATGTGCTAAGAAGGAAAACATTTTACTATCATTTAAACTCATTTAATGATGACTGGATCTTATTTGAGGTGGCCTAAACAAAAATCCTGCAAGGAGATGCAAATGCAATGATTTATGGATACTCAACGGGATTTATGGGATTTCAACAAATTTTTACAATATGAGGTATATAAGTGTTGATTTTATATATTTTTTATTTACATAAAAATAAATAATAATTATAGTATTATTATTATCATTAAGTAATAGAACTACAAATGTTAGTCTAGCCTCAATGCGTGCACTATTCTTTTAGAAATTTCTATGCAGTTGCCTCAAAATCCACACTGATATGCATATATGATTCTCATTGGGAAAAAATATAAGCTATTTTGGTTATTGTTGATGCTTCGATCATAATGGTGAAATCATGTTTAAGATTGGGGGACATTTGGGCAAAGTCACTCATCAATTTCCATGATTTGAGTGTTAATGCCTTGAAAAGCATGTTGATTTGCTCTTGTTACTTTAGTTTATCAAATTGGAAATTAATTATGAGTATTGAAGGTGTTCCTAATGCAAAGGAGAAGTCCATTTTTCGAACGAACATTGTTTTGATAATTTAGCACATCAATTTTGAGTGTCAGTCATGCCTTTCGACTGATCTTATTTGATTTGACTATTAGGGGTTCCCTCTTTGGAAAATTAGAAGTTTTGATTATAATGGTGATGTCTGTTTGATAATCGGAGGTTGTTTGGTCTTTCTTGTAATGCATTACGTCGATGCGTGTATTGCTTAAATTGTCAATTTTACACCCCCACCCCACACACACAAACACACATTTTTTATTTTTTGATATGTAGGGTTCAACACATATTTAAAAAAATAATAATATTCATTAATATTAATAAAATGGAACCAATCAAAATAAAAATTTTGCATCAATTTTTATGCCTTCTCCTCAAAATTTGTGCATCATTGCCCTAGGATTAGTGTTTGATTTTTGTTAAGTTAATTTTCAATTCCTTTTAGGTGATTTGAATGTTTCAAATGCAATGGCACAAAGTCCAATTTATGATTGGACATCATTTAGTCAATGCCATGCTTTAATTTCTTCAATTTACATGATGTTGCCTTAGAACCCATGTTAATCACCTCGCATGTCTTTAATTGAAGAAAATTATAGTTAATTTTCAACATTGATGATGCTTTGAACACAATGGCAAAGTATGTCTTTTGATCGAATGTCATTTGGGTAGCGTTGCACATCATGTTTCGGTGATGGTTGTCGATTTTTATAAGTTGAGTTTGATTTGAATGTGAGGGGCTTCTAATTAATAAAATTTAATATTCTAGTCATAACATCACAATCCATTTTACAATTGAATGTCATTTGACCCTTGTTCTTCAAGTGATGCGTCGCACACATCCAATCCCAGCAGATTATGCACTCAATGATAATTTTCCAGATAAGAAAATTATGCAGGTCAAGTACAATGAAAAACCATTTTGGGAGATGTATTTTTACGGGGCATCATCGATATAACTTGCTTGACCTCCAAATCTTGCAAGGGCTAGAGCCAGCGTCGTTATAATTTTCATATCACCTAAAGGAGGCATAATGAGATTTTCATTCAATTTAGCTGAGCATCAAACCAATAATGAAACTGATTATAAATCTCTAATAGTGGGACTGGAGATTGAAATCAATATTAGAATTCAATATCTCTAAATCATTGGTGACTCATAGCTTGTGATAAATCAATTTCTAGGTATTTACAAGATTTGCAAACTTGAATTGGCCCACTACACCGACAAGATCTCATGCTTCTGAAATAAGTGTCGAATGTTAAAATTTATTGAGTTCCTCAAGGTCAGAATAATAGACCAAATTGTATGTCCAAATTATTCGAGGATGTTGAAAATGCGAAGAAGGAAGATCATATACTAATTATGATTCACAATTGTTGGGTCCTAGAACCAGCAATCTTATAATTCCCACAAGTAGAGGGAATATTATATTCAAGCCAATAGGATACAACCCAAGGTCATCCTCAACCCCGTAATAGATTATTAGTAAAAATTGACCAAAAGAGCACCATATAGTTAAGATACATGAAACCAGTAGATGCTCGAAGTCATGGTTGTATTTCAAAAATTTTTAAATAGAAGATGATTGGAGACAACCCTTCATCAATTATTTTAAAGAAAATAAACTCTCAATAGAAAAATCTCAAGCCTCACAAAAATTTTGAAGAGAGCGTTACGATATGTGTTTGTCAATGACATATTGTATCGATGAGCTTTTGATTATATGTGGCTAAGATGCCTAGGGACAAAAGAAGCTAATAGAGCGGTGATAGAAATCCATGATGGATTTTGTGGCGCAAACTAATCAGGTCCCATGATGTTATTAAAATCAAGATAATGGGTTACTATTGGCCAACAATGGTATGGTATTGTATTTACCATGCTAAAGGTGCTACGAGTGTCAAATCTATAATGATGTTATACATCAACCACCAAATCCACTGCACCCAATAGTACCATCCTACCCATTTTAATGCTGGGGCATGGATATAATAGGACCAAAATAACCAACATCATTAGCATGACATCGCTTCATCTTGGTAGTGAACGATTACTTTTCTAAGTGGGTAGAAGCAGTTCTATTCAAAGAATTCAAGTCTGAGCAAGTGATCAGTTTCTTCACCCATAATATTGTCTATAGATTTGGCATACTGTATTAAATAATCTTAGACAATGTCATAACTTTGAAAAGTATAAAAATTTACAAGTTCATTGATCAACATAAGATCGATTGGCAAAATTCATCAATATATAACCCAAGAGCAAATGGCTTGGTGGAGGCCTTTAATAAGACATTGGTGAAGCTATTGAAGAAGATTCTCTCCAAAAGATAAAGAAGAATAACACATGAAGATGGCATAAGCATTATGGGCATACTATACAATCTATAAGATGCCAACCAAAGCCACTCCATACTCACTAGTGTTTGGGCTTACAGCTATCTTACCACTACAGATCAAGTTATCATCACTCGTTGTAGCTATCCAACATAATCTGACTCAAGAGAAAAATTCTTAATTGAGAATGAAAAAGCTCGATGTGATTGACAAAGTTAGGCTACATGCTCAACAAAATATGGATATTTACCCAACAAGAGTGGAAAAAGATTTTGATCAGATGGTGCGTCATCAATCATTTTAAGAAGGCGAATTAGTCCTGAGGCTGAGAAGGTTAATTATTCCTTACCAAAAATATGGTGGCAAATTCATATCAAACTTGGAGGTCCCTTTATCATCGAGAAGGGTATCAAAGAGGAACTTATCAGTTAATCGATCTAGACAAACAGAGGTCTATACCACCGATCAATGGCCGATATTTAAAGAAATCAAACATGAAAATTTCACACCAATGTAGTATACACTGATCAAAATGTTATGTGTATATTTATCAATGCTTGCCTATTTTTATATTTTGAAGTTCTCTTATGTAGAAAGAATGCATTTCAAAATCCCTCATTAGATTGGGTGCATTTTAAATATTTATTTGGGTCGACATCATGTTGTGAGCCAAAATCTCCAAATAAATATTTCAAATCTCATAATAGAATACCTTACCAAATTCTCCCTGTGAGATATGGAAATTTTAAATATTTATTTGGGTCGATATCATGTTATGCATTGAGATTTTCAAATAAATATTTAAATTTTCAAAATTTTAAGTTTATTTTAAAATGTCCCTGTGAGATTGGGGACATTTTAAATATTTATTTTTTTTATATCGTACGGCATGCTAAAATCCCTGAATAAATATTTAAAATCATCAACGTGAATATTCCTTCAAGATAGAAGGATATAATGAATTATTTTTCAAAGTATGTGTTGGTTATCTTTTGAAATCTTGGGACATCACCATCTCTAACATACTAAGATATTTAAAGCCAGGAAAGAGAATTTTGTAACTACACACCCCAATAAATTAAGCTGAACAGCTTTAACTCTTTCAATAGCCTAAAACTTAAGGTTCGAATGGGCGTACGAGGCCGAATCCAACAAGCTTAAATATGGTCAGATTGCTGGCACCTCTGTCTACTCAACACACCATAAGAAAGGTCGTAGTAGTGGAACCCCTACTTCATTAAAATGTTAGTACATATTGTAAGAAGTATGAAGGTCAATTTGATCGAGTAAGTTCAAGTATCTATAGTAAACTAAATTCTCCTAATTGATTGGAGAATTAAAGTTCCAGTGGGAAGGAGTCATGAGCAACTACTGAATGTGCATATGCTCTAAATCTTCAACCACGAAATAATGACTTTTAATCTACTAACTTCAGAAAAAACTAGAACGGGGAAGTGTATTTCCTATAACTCAAGTCTGAAGTTGGAATCAATGTAAGATGCCAGATTCAACATGCCCAAATATGATGGGATTGCTAGTATCTCTATCTACCCAACATGTTACAATAAAGGTCATAGTAAGAGGAATCCCCATTTTAGCAACCAGAGGACAAAGAGCTATCAAATCTTAGCTCACCTTATATGATATACTCAAGTGACTCAGATTGAAGTCTCTATAACTAGTTAAGGATTAAGATACTAATATGACAGTGATGCCAAAAAATGAACAAAAAGTTGCAATGTTATATAATACATTCAATCTATAATGCTACACTCTAGGTATCTGAGTATGAAGTGTTGTGTTACGATCCTACAGATCTCTTCTTGACAAGAACATACATCTTAAGCATATTGATGACTATAAGTGTATCTACAGATTTATAAAGGCACAAAAATAGACTATGGGAGATCTAAAAAATGAAAGCCCTTAAAGTGACATCCAATCAAGCTTTTGAATTCTAAAAAATGAAAATCATAGCATGACATCTAAACAAGCATCTAGATATTCCTAAAAAAAATTCATCGTGTAACATCTAGAGTAAATATCTAAAGATCCATTGAGTCAATCAATATACAATAAATGTTATTGTTTATTGGGGGTGAGGGGGGTGCACTTGTTGACCCCCATGACACATTTAAAAAAAAAAAATCAAATTAAAACTAGTTTTTCACCTTACCTATCAAAACGCATACACTAATCACTCTCAAATTGATGCTCTAACTTCATATGTAATGTCCCAAGCCCTATAGCACAGAATGGTCCTGTCAGCCACGTACGGAGATCTCCTAGATCATGCTTTCATTTGAGTCATTAAATATAATGCTAAATGAACTTTTCACTGGCTAATTTGCTTCCCCACTAAATCAAAGCCTCCATAGCATAGAACCCCACCAAACTCAAACTGTATGTGCCCAGTCTCTTTCCTCTCAAATTCAAATATACCTTATAACCCATCTTCTTCCCACTTGATACTAGCACCTACCAAAGCCTTTAAACCCACATGCATCAGTCAACCTCCACTATCTTTCAATTTCTCCAGCTGACAATAAGTCTTCTTCCATGTAGCCGATCAAAGCTCAAATTGTCGAAGGTAACGACCAACATCCAAGCTTCCTCATGCTTTGCCTATTGTCCTCATCCAAACTCCTCTTTAACCCATCCACCATTGTAGCTTAGTGCCGACCAATCCTATTAGGCTGAAGCCTTTCCTATTGACTTCTCTATACTTGTTCGAATCCCATATGAACTATAGCTGATTCACTTATCATGTTTCCTAGCTGAAATAAATCCATTTTCACAAGACTCCCTTACCTCTCTCTATTTTAGCTACACAACATCAAACTCCTTATCGACCTCCTATACTATATATAGCCCGATGCCAATACTCATGTTGTAGCCAAACACTTAGACAAAAACATATATTCTAAACCTCTTCAAACTACAACCAATCGAGTAACTATCTGACTTCTTTAAGCAATTATATATATATAAACATAAATAGGCAAAAAAAGTAAAAAGCAATAAAAAAAGGGAAGAAAATGAAAGAAGTTTTGGTTTGTATATTTTCTCCATTTTTGTGCCACCGTCGTTGCCTCTCCGCACAGGTACTAAAATTCCAACTTAAGACCCTGTACTCAATGTTTGTGCTGAGCCAAAAAATTACTTATATGTGCTCTTATTGCATGGTAGGAAGGAATCCGATGTGACATATAAGATGAGATAGGTAGACCCTATACATGCTCTTGTAGTATGGTGGGGATAATATTAAGTACCTGTATTTGGCTCTGTACCTACATAGAAAGAAAAATATGCTTTTTAATAGGTATTTTGAAGTCCCCATTAATGCTCTTCTAGCATGGTGGGATCGAAGATTGTACGGCCTCATTGTCTATGAACACTACCCTACATGCTTTTATTAGCGTAATGGGATGGCCCAGTTTCATAGTCTCCCCTAAATGGGGGAGCCAACGAGAGGATACTAAATTTTTTTGTGAATAAGGAACCACACTTGAACTTAAATTTGAACTAATGACGAATTAAAAACAAACTATAATGAACTAAAATGAATTTGAATCCAAATAAGTGATAATGAACTGTAGGGGACCATGGATGATCATGGATTCGAGCTGGGCATGGGACTTGACTTGAATTTTAACAAGGAACTTAAACGAATATAAGGGACATGAAGTTGACTTGAATATAATGATGAGGACTCAAACTAGATTTGGACTTGAACAAACTGCAAAGGATATGAATTTAATTTGAGAAATCAATTAAACTTGTGACTATAAGGAAAATTAGACCAAAGTAATTAACAAAAGTGAAAATCATGAATTAATAGGTTCAAAAGAACATGTTAATTTGTCTTGATGATCTAACTAAAGGCTAACATGTGAGCAAGTCATTCATAATAAGGAAAAAAGATCTGTGAATTGAATTTTTAAATGTTAGACCTCACATGCATTAATATAAAGATGTAGAATGAGATCGAGATTCCCAAGTGCATGCTGTAAAACCCCATAAGTAAATGAAAGCTTACTCTTCAATATCGAAGTGCCTTTTTGTGTAATGGCTAAAATTTCTATTAGAAACTTTATAGTTAGCGTGCTCACTCCAAAGCAATTCTAGTATGGGTGTCCTACTAGAAAGTTAAACCAGCAAGATAAAACTTTGAGGGACTTAGGCAAAAGCGGATAATATCTCTATAGTTAACTGATGATTCCACATCCCCATCTATCACTTAATTATGATTGAATGGATGAGGACAGTTTGTATCAAAGGAAATGGAAAAATTCTTAAAAGAAGAAGGATATCTATGGATGGATATGTTAAGTCATTCCATTGGTATTGTAGTCTTTAAAAGAAAGTTTTTTTCTTTATAAGACAATAGAGCATGATGATGGTTGGTTTGAAGGTCATGGCATGGTTTGGATGAAGTTGGTGTAAGTGAAGAGACGGTGGTCTTCCAAGCATAAAGAACATCATTTATATTTTATGTTTTTTTTTTTTATGGTTATTATTTTTTTAGGATTAAATTAAGCACTAGAGTGTATTTGAAAGATGTAGATAGAATTTTGAATTTTAAGAATCATTTTATTCCTTATTGTTTACATAATCAAGAATTCTTGGATACTAATAAATCTTTTGGGTTGTTTAACTTTATGTATCCCCTCCCCCCAAATTGGTTTACAATGAGGAGTAGAGGATCTTATGTTCTTAATGAAATGTTATATCTTTCAAATATACTTTTTTTTCTTAATTATCCTTTAATAAGGCTTCCTTTCATAAGTTTTGGAAGGATTTTCACTAGGTTTTTTCTCTTCTAGTTTGTAATAGCTTTGTTTTCTTTTAAATGCATTTTTCATCATAAAAAAAAAAAAGATGATAGTTCTTCATGAGCTAAAGCGATATTTAAATTATTTTATCTCGAAAAACTATTATGGATGTTGAATCTATTTAACTTTAAGTGTATTGATGGTTAATTTTTATTATAAATTTTTTTAATTTTGGTATAGTTTTTGGTATTTTGAATTTTGTGGGCATTTGTGTGGCATTTTTCTTGCTTGGGTAGCCCTCCAGTTGAGATTTTCTATCAACATGACCATCATTAGGATATTTATGGGCTATTTTTTATTATTGATTGAACCTTATCGACTCTATTTGGCAATTATTTTATTATTGATTGAACCTTATCTACTCTGTTAACTTGTCGATAGTGGATTGGGTTCTTTATTTTCTTTATGCTTTTATTTGTGAAATTTCTTAGTTATAAACCTTGAAGGCCTAATATGAATGAATAAATTAAATGTTTAAGTCGTCACTAGAATTGTAAATTTATTTAATAGCTCAAGCTATGTCAACTCCTATCCATTCACATATGAGGATTATGATCGAGTTTAAATTCATTTCTATACCCATGCAGCATCCTCGGATGTGATGTGTGTACCCCAAACATGCTTTCCAGACCCCATGCATATGTATATTTGGTTATGTATATAAGTTAATGTGCTTGGAAGTCTATTTATGTATTTGTGTTTTATATATATATATATATATATATATATATATATATATATATATATATATATATATATATATATATATATATATATATTGCAGTGCATGTATGAGGCATTTTGACAATATTTGATGCTGCTCAATTGTGCGGGTAACTCTCAATTAAATATTTGTGATGCTTTATTTGAGAGCTAATAGACACGATCAGTCCACTTATACGAATGTTGTAGATCTAGTGGTGTTGCGTCGCATTATAGTTATACAAGTAGATTGTCATACTCTAACGAGTCTCTTATAGTTATGTGTGAGTAATTATATTCACCATGAGCATAGGGCCTTCTTTCATGGTCAAATTTCTTTTCATGCAATTCTTCTAGTGTTGTACATAGATATTTGCATTTGCTACCACTTCTTCTTATTTTCTTGTAGACGCCTACATTTGCTACAGTCCTGCATTTTGTTCATCACTATCTATAAGTTGGTTATTTAATGAATGAGAAACCTCCTACAGTGGCTTGTAGGAGTCTTCTAAAATTTTTTTGTAGGTGGTGTTTTTAGTTCATGGAGGGTCTCTTATAGAAGCTCATAGGGACTTGTATTAGTCTTATACCTTTTGCAACATATCTATTATTATTGCTTATGCATAAATTTATGGGTTCATTCGTAAGGAAATACTGATTATTAGGTGAGTTGTATTCACTGCTGATTTCCTCATACACATTATCCATAGCTAGCCACATTTATTTGTATGTTGATTTCCTTATATTTATAAGAGACTTATATATTCACTTGCACATCAATGATATGTTTGATTGCACATGCAATTGGATTGCAAGGATATATTTGCACTTAACACATATCCTAGCTTCTATTGTAATTAATTCAAGTAACCTAATTGCAAAGAATTTTATTATCACTTAGGAGTGAATTGTGCTTGCAAGAGTTAGGCATATTTTTTATTACAAGTTCTTTGTCACCTTTGATAGAAACATGCAGCACACATAATGAATTTGGTAATTTTTATTATACTATTCCTTTAACGAATTATTACATTCCTCAACAGCTTGTTACTAGATTATCATATTTATTATGAGATTCTTTTGTTGGTGTTATCCATCTTATTTGCATGAACTTTTTGACCCACTGATATGGACAATATGGGCCTCATGTTTCTTATGTATAGGTTACATATAGCATTACATAGATCCTTGGATTGCAAATATTTTGTTCATGCTCAAAGGGTAACCATATTAATGACTTATGGATGCTTCTAGGCTAATCATGTCAACAATTACAAGCTTTTAAACATCTTTGAAAATAGTTCATGTTTTAAATGATAATTTTGTTCATTATCTCTTGTGTTTTGACTAGTCTAATGATCTTTAATGTTCATTTAAAGATATTTGTATATTTGCTGATAAGAAATCCATGTTTCGAGTTTGTGTCACATTACTAGTTCATTTTTTATGGTAGTAGATATTAGCATTTATATTTTAATTATCATGACACATTTATTAATTAGGCATCAGGTTCCCCTGTAATTTGTTCAGTTCAAGCCCTCTATTAATGTTCAAGTCTTTTGTGTCATTTTATGTTCAAATTAATTTTGCAAGTCCTCTTTTTACGAGAATATTTGTTGGCCTCCCGGCGTCTCCCTTATTTAGGGGAAATTTTGGGATTCATAGCCTTACCCTCCATGTTACGAGAGTGCTTCAAGTAGGTGTTATGAAACACCATGGCCATATTTCTTCAATCCCTACCATGCTACGAGTGCGCTTTAAGGTATTTAGGGTACCTGTGTGAAAATTCATAATTTTCTTTCCCCATCCATGCTATGAGATCGTTTAAGGGAACTTAATTCTATCCTCATCATGCCTACCCACCTATTTTGAAGCATCACAACAGGTTGCCTCCCATCCTGCTACATGAGCACATTGGGTTGTCCCCTGCCATTAGCATCGATGATGGGGTTTTGAGTTATAAATTTTATTTCTTTGCGATGCTTGATGTTAACAATGATTTTGGTGATGATGCAAAAAATTCCTTTCTTCTATTTTATTTTTCTTTTTTGACTCTTTTTTATTTTCCTTTTGCTCTGATTTTTCTTTCTTCTTTTTTTTTTTTATG
This sequence comes from Dendrobium officinale, assembly GCA_019514585.1. Lineage (NCBI taxonomy): Eukaryota > Viridiplantae > Streptophyta > Magnoliopsida > Asparagales > Orchidaceae > Dendrobium > Dendrobium officinale. Next base: position 119,450 of record JACXSL010000559.1, read on the forward strand.
TAAATACATTTTAGGAACCTTGCCTATATATTTATTAGTTATGAGACTATAAATATAATATAGAGTTCTGGAAACTTACTGAGCATGAATATAATCATATAAGAATATGAGCGACCACCAATATAACTCACATCTACAGTGCTCTTGTAAATCCCATTTTGCAGCATTGTTTTAAATCTTGGAGTAAATGGGGAAGGTAATTTTGCTTCCCTAAAACTAAAAAAGAAAAAAATTCACCCATGCAAAACTAAGTGAGTGGGGTATAATCATTTAAAGGTTCCTCGATTACCATGTTCTAATCAAAAATATATTTGTCTTGAGGAATTTGATCTTAGACTTTTTCTTAAGAAATTCAAATTGCATTAAAATGGAGCATATGTTATGGCGTGATACTAATGTTTCTAAAAAATCAATTGGATTCATGCCGGGTAGGTCAACTATGGAATGCATACATTTATTAAGAGGTTTGATGGAGAAATATAGAGAAAATAAGGAGGATTTACATATGATATTTATTGATTTAAAAATAAAACATATGATAAAGTTCCAAGATAAGTGATATAAAGCATTCTTGAAAATAAAGGAGTCAATATAATGCTTATATTCAAATCATTACAGATATATATGTAAGAGCTATAACTCGTGTTCAAACACAAGGTGGTTTGAGCAAGTATTTCCCTATTTGGGTTGTGTTACATCAAGGATTAGCCTTAAGCCCATATCTTTTTTCTTTAGTCAAGTATGTTCTCACTAGACATTTGCAAGAGGATGTACCTTGGTATATGCTTTTTGATGATGATATTCTTCTTGATGATAAGACTAGAGAGGTAGTTGAAGGTAAACTTAAATTGTGGAGGTCAACCTTAGAGTTTAAAGGTTTTCTCTATAGTGGAACTAAAATGGAATATATGGAGTGTAATTTTAGTAGTAATAAACTTAGTGAGGGGATTGTGACTTTGGGCGATCAAGTCATTAATAAGAGTACTCATTTTAGATATCATGGATCTATTATTCAAAGTGATGGTGAAATAGATGGTGATATTATCAGTAGAATTAAAGTTGGATGGTTGAAGTGGAGGAATGCATCAGTCTTATTATTTGATAGAAATGTACCCCTCAAACATAATGGAAAATTCTATAAGATGGTAGTGAGGCCTGCAAAGCTTTATGGTGCCAAATGTTGGCCATTAAAAGAGAGGCATAATACTAAGTTAAGTGTGGCAGAGATGAGGATGCTCAGGTGGATGAGTGGCTTTACCCTTAGAGATAGGATATGAAATGAGCATATACGTTAAATGGTTTGAGTAGCTCCAGTAGAAGATAAGATTAGAGAGAGTCGCCTTAGATGGTTTGGTCACATAAAATGGCGGCCTTCCGATGACCCGGTTAGGAGAGTAGAGGTATTAGATTTGACTTATGTTAAGAAAGGTAGGGGTAGACCTAAAAAGTCTTGGTTAGAAAATATTAGGAATGACCTTTCTTTATTAAATTTAAATGAGAATTTGACTTTTAATAAAACACAATGGAGAAAAAGGATTCATGTAGCAGACCCCACGTAGTGGGATAAAGGCTTGATGTTGTGGTTGCTGTTGTTGTTGCAAATTACAATAAAATCAAGAAAAGAAAGCCCTAATACAAACTATAAATAAAATCAAACTAAGAGTTCCTAATCCAAAAAGTGAAGGAACCTTATTGAAGAGCATATTTGTTAAAATAAAATTATTATAATTGAAATGAGACCGACTGCTTGTTATTTTAAAACCCTTAGGGTGGAGGGGTACCAAAAATAAAACAACCTAAAAGGTTGGTTAGCATCCCAGAATTCACAATCGGTTACAAAATATTAACTAGTACCAATCCCATAAACAATTACTCTAATTTCATAAGACAAATATAAAATTAAAACAAAATAAAAAAACTACACAAATTGACTATGAAGTAAATAACCAAAACATCATAAAACAGAGAAATGCTTAAGCAAGCTTCAAATAGGCATCTCTTAAATAAATTTCTACCATGTGTTGAATCCATAGGAAAAAGGTTCCCATCGTCTGAAAATGAAGTATAACAATTCTGAATGCTAAGGACATTACTCATATCAAGAGTACTTATATCCTTCCTGATCAATAGCTCCATCATCAATTGCCGAAAGAATCCCCAGCTGCTCCTTTCAAGTTACAATCAATTTTTAATTTTCTAGGAACTTCCTTAATAGGTCCTAAGAATTTGAGTTGTTTAGAGTTTTTTGGGACAAGTAAAATCCCTTTTTTCTCATTTACATATTAAAAATCTACAAGCATGAAATGACTTCATAGGATTTAGATCCCCCGCTTCCCTGAGGTTTCTTACCCTAAGAATCAACTGCCCTTCTTTGACTCCTTTGGTCTATGGTCTTAGAGGATCCCAAAAGATTGCAAATAAAAAGTAGAGGACACCGATGAGGACCATCACCACCAATAGACGTACAAGGAACCAATACTTATAACTATGTCAAGCACCCTATCTTCTCCCATTGAATTAATCCTGAATGGCTCAAAATCCAACTACTAGACAAAGAAAAGGGAGGCATCGAGAAATATAAGTTATATGAGGTGGACTGGCTAGATTAAGGTTGGAGTTCATGGAGCTGGCTTGATTACAAAAGGGTGAAAGACTGGAACGGGTAACTTGACGTAAAGAGTATTACAAATATGGGACCAAGTCTTATGAGTTTGATTACAAATATTATTGGTTTCTCTATTATGTTATCACATGTAATTATTTTTATTGCATTTTTATTTTCTTGTGTACTAATATTTCTGGTCCACCATACACTGTGCAAATTTATCAGCCCAAGACTGGGAAGAAAAAGATTAAGTGTCTTGAAGAGTGTGTATTTCTAATTTTATTTATTTTTATATTCCTCGAGTTAAGTAAAGTAGATGTTGGATGCTAAACTTTCTGACCATGCACACACACACCCAATGGAGTGAGATAGTGAAAAAATTAGAATTATATTTTATGAACTAATCATACTATATGATACATATTGAATTATATGATTAACTATTCAAAAAATCATTAAAATGGCTAATTATGTTAATTAAAGACATTTGAAGAAATCATATTTCATGATCCTATTCATACAAGAAGAATAGTTAAAATCAATTTCTCAAAAGCTAATCATAATTTTGGTAATATTTTGAAATTTAAAATTTTCACTAGTCATACCATACGATAGGTATCGTACTGTTTGATATGATTAAATATTGCTTAGTTTTATCCTATAATTAGTAGAATAATTTTGGATTAATTGATCCAGTTAGATCATACTTGATGATTGGACCAAATCATATTGTACGACCCAATCTTTAAGTAGGATGATATTTATTCGTCACCAATCATACGGGGTGATAATCTAACTCATTTGAACTAATCATATTGGATGATGCTTTATATCAAACTTGACAATTAACTTTTTTTTACCTTAATTGATTGTATTGTGCCTTACTTTTTGTTCAGCACTAGCAAGGCTATTAAAACTAATTATACTGCATAATCTTCGATTATATTGTATGACAATGTCAACAAATTTTATTTTTAGGGATTTCTGTGAGGCCCTGTATTTAAGCTCTCTAATTTGACATATTTCAAGGCATTAATTATTTAGTTTTTTAAAGAGAGAGCTTGGAGAAGATATCTTTGAGTGGTTTAGGAAAGAGAAAGGAGAAGTTGAGTATGAGGGAGTGGATTTTGAGGGGTTTTCACACAATTGATACAAACTAGCTTCTACCTTATTTACGCTATGTGTCTTACTAGGTTTCTTAGGTTACTCTTAGAAGAAGTTCATTTGCTCAAAAATCATTAAGGTTCTTTTCCTTCACCAAGAGGGTGATAAAAGGAGGTTGAGGGTCTCTTACTTTTCCACAAGGATGAATAAGAGGTCGAGGTTCTCTACCTCCACTAGGAGGGTGAAAAAGGAGGTCAAGGTTCTTTTCCTTCTAGAACGGTGAATAAGAAATCAAGGTTCTCTGCCACACTAAGTTAGTGGAAAGATTACAAGGGCTTCTCTACATAACTTTTGGAGCTAAAGGAGAGACACTATAGGTTTAGTGCAATACTTGAAGAGGAGGACTCTGAGGAGTGGATTTAGTCATTATTTGACCTACCACTATAAAATTATGGTGTGCTAATTCTAATTTTTATTTCCAACACTTTACTTTTTGATGATTTATTTTCTTAACAATTTCTAGCTAAAAAATCTGTGATTGACATTATGTTCTATTAATTAAATCATTAACACCATTATTATATTTTTTTAATAAATTTGTTAGCTTCTACATCAGGTTTAGTTTCTTGCTTTATAATTACTAAAAAATTTAAAAAAAAATAGTGGGGTATTTTTAAATAATAAATTTTTTAAAAAAATAATAATTCACCCCCGTCTTGGTGTGCCTCGAGATTGTTTAGACGGGCTTAACATCCTAAATCAAACTTTTAATTAGTATTAGAGTCATTCTCATAAGTAGTATTTTAGAATATCTTGAATAAAATTATCCATGGCATATTTTGGAAATGAAAACACCATAGAAGGATGTTCTTTAACATTCCCACTTTTATTTGACAAAATATTATTTAATTTTTGGAAAATCTGTGTATCCTCTTTCTTGCAATCTATTTATTTTTGTATATAATGTTTTCACACAAGAAGGTTATTCTACACCCAATCATTTTATTAACGACATTAAAATTGAGATATTATTTAATGAATGAAGTAATGAGGATAGGGACTTTGCTTAATCAAATATTAAATGTTTAAAGCATATTTTATGTGAACTTAAATCTAAAAATTACATGAGAGTTTCTAGTTGTACCACTGGCTAAGAAATTTTCTATAAACTATATATTACATACGAAGGGACTAGTGAGGCAAAATAATTTAGGTTGAAGTTCTTATTGCATGATTATGAACTTTTTTGCATGAAATCTATTAAAATCATCTCAGACATATGCACTAGGTCTACTCAAATTGTGATATCCTTACATACTTTAGGTAGAGAGCTCACAAAATTTTAAAAAGTGAATAAAAATCTTCTTTGTCTCCCAAGTAATTATGATATAAAGATTGCGGCCATTTGTGAATCAAAATCTCTCAATGTTTTTTCTATATATAACTTGTCAGGCTCACTTATTACTTATGAGCAAGGTATAAGTTAGAGATTGCAGGTTGTTGGAGATAAGAGAATGGAAAAAGTGGTGGCAATGAAAGCAAATGAATTAGAAAGTGATAGCATTGAAGTTGAGGACAATGATAATATTGCATTGATTACCCGTTAGTTCAAAAGTATATTGAAAAGGAAGCATAAGCATCTTCAACAAATATGAAGCATAGGTAAGAATAGTAAAAAAAATTAAATCATCATCTGACACAATCTGCATTGAATGCAGGAAACCAAACCACCTGGAAACTAACTACCCAGCCCTAAAAACTCACATGACTAAGGAGAAGGGTGAAGAGAAGGCAAAGTTTAAGAAGGGGAAGAAACAAACATAAAAAGCATTTTAGATTGTCTTGCCTGAGCAGCATCTAAACAAAAAGCAGAGGATGAGGTAACAAATCTATTTCTATTGGCTAATAATAATCATGGTCAGTCATATCAAGATGAGGTAACTACCATATGACGATCTTTTTATTCTATCTAAAAATTCATGATTCATATAGGAGCCTAAAAAAAATGCTATCTTAAATACTGACTTTTTTAGTTTACAAAAAGAGCCTAATTATCTAATAATTGAATATTCTGCTTTAGATAGTAATCACATATCTTTACTTGATTAATTTGATGTATTAAAAAAAGAAACATATTGATCTAACCAATGCATATGAATCCTTAAAATCAAACCATCTTGATATAGAAAAATCATATAAGGAATTAAAAATATGTGTAACTAAATTAGACAGTAATGAGCATATACTAAAGTTGGAAGTTTCAAGTCTTGAAAATTTAAATCAATTTATAAAAGCAAAGATTCATGCACTTCAACAAAATGAAATAATCCCTATATTGACATAATTGTAGAACCCCACATCATAACATGCAACAAATAACCCTAGGAAGAGAGACCACACCGTACATGGATTAGCGAATCATTTACCAGGTATTAGATGTCATTCTTATGGCATACTAGGTTAAATAGTCTACACCGGCATAATACACCGTAGAACACATCTAGTGTGCATGCCCAAATTAATTACACCAAGCATAACATGTATGCATGTCACTCATCAAGGCATAAGGTGGAAACAAGATTCACTTGGGTTCCTAAATCTAATGTTTAATTAACTTTGTAGGAGTGATCTTACAAAAGGCCTAGTAAAATAATATGGTACCTGGACAATAGATGCTCAAGGCAAATGACTATAGGCATGAAGCAATCCATCAGGATGGAGGCATGGGTAGGAGGCAAAGTCACACTTGGAGACAATATCACTAGGAAATTTGTAGGTTCAGGTTTGAATGGTAATTCAAAGAATTTTATTATTAAAAATGTCTTAATAGTATGTGACCTAAAATATAACTTACTTAACATTAGTCAATTTTGTAACAAAGGTTATCATATTAAATTCTTGTCTATTAGTTGTGTAATTAGTTTAAATAGAAATATTATTTTAGAAGTTAAAGAGGATTAATAATGTTTACATCCTTGATTTGAATTGTATTGAATGTACTAGTTCCTTATGTTTAAAAACAATAGCTGATGAATCCTTTCTATATCATAGGAGTCTATGTCATGCAAGCATGAAGACTCTTAGAAAAATAACACAAAAGGACCTTCTTAGAGGCATACCCAAACTAGAATTCTCTAAGGACCACCTTTTTAATGCCTGCCAACTAGCAAGGCAAATCAAAACTTCCTTTCACTCAATCGAGGACAACGCTACCTGTAGACCTTTAGAAATCCTTCATATGGATCTATTTGGTCTTGTTAGCACTGACAGCTTAGGTGGAAAATATATGGTTATGTGATTCTTGATTATTACTCAAGATTTACTTGGATTAAATTCCTATCACATAAAAATAATCATTCAAAGAATTTAGGATATTCTCCATATAGATTCAAAAAAATTAGGTTGTGAAATTCTAGCTATGCATAGTTATCATAGTGGGAATTTGAAAATGATAAGTTTGAATCATTCTATAAGGAGTTAGGAATATGAAAAAAAAATTTAGCTTATAGAATCCCTCAATAGAAGGGAATTGCTGAAAGAAAGAATAAAACCATGGTAGAGTATGCACATCCTAAATATTTTTGGGCTGAGTAGTTAATATAGCTTGCCATGTTCTTAATAAAGTTAATCTCAAATCTAAACTCAGTAAGACATCTTATAAATTACTCAAATGAAGGACATCCAATCTCGCTCACCTTCTTATATTTGGATGTATGATGTTCATTCTAAAGAATGAAGAATCTCTATTAGGAAAATTCAACCAAAAATTTGCTAAAGGAGTTTTCATAGGATATCCATAGGTAAGTAAAGATTATAGAGTTTTCAATAAAATGACATTATTATTAGTGGAGGCTACCCATATAGTATTTTATGAATGTGATAAATATGTTATGCCTAAGTAAGAAGAAGAAGTAGTGGTTGAAGTCACCAAAGGAGTATAATTTGTTGATCTAGAAAATAGAGTAGAACCTCAATAATAATTTCTTAGAGATTGGAGATATTAATCTAATCATTCTAAGGAGCTCATCCTAGTAGATCCATCTATAGTATTATGAACTTAGAATGAACTTAGAAAAGAGGTTATTTACGCTACTTTTATCTCTATAGTAGAACCCTCAAACCTAGATTAAGCATTATTTGATGAATTTTGGATCCTGGATGAGAAAAGTGGAGGGTTGCATTAGGTAGCCGACAGCCAGTGTAAAACTTTTCGAACAATAATGACATGAATCCTTTAAGAAATTGTGTTAATGCTAGGGCATCCCCTAGAAGCGACGCGTTGTATGGCATGAATACAGTGATAAGTGTGTAAGGGCGGCTGCAACGATGCCTGGGTGCAGTGTTAAATAGGCAAGGGTTCCCACATCAAGGATGGATGTGGGCAAAGTAGCTAGTCCATGAAACTAAAATTAGGATAGGTACTTGGAATATAGGTTCCCTTACAAGAAAATTAATGGAATTAATAGATATTATGATTTATAGGAAGTTAAATATTTTGTGCATTCAGAAAACTAAGTGGGTTGGAGAGAAGGGTAAGGAAATTGATAGTTTAGGATTTAAGCTTTGGTATTCTGGCAGGAGTCGTACTAGAAATGGTGTAGGTGTTATTATAGATAAGAGTTTAAAGGATAATATTATAAAAATTAATAGGATTGGAGATAGAATTATAGCTTTAAAGATTGTTGTAGATGATAAGATTATTAATATTATAAGTGCTTATGCTACTCAAGTAGGTTTGGATATGAGTTCTAAATTAAATTTTTTGAATGACTTAGAAGAATTAATACAAAAGATACCTCTTGAAGAAAGAGTTTTTATTGGAGGAGATTTAAATAGACATGTTGGTATACATGTAGATGATTTTAAAAGCATTCATGGTGGCCATGGATTTGGAACGATGAATGAAGGTGGCAAGACCATATTAGATTTTTTTTAGCTTATGATTTTTCAATTACTAATACCTTATTTAAGGAAAGGAATGAGCATCTCATCACTTGTAAAAATGGATATAGTACAACCCAGATTGACTATTTTCTTATTAGAAAATTAAATCATTTAGATTGCAAAGATTGTAAAGTTATCCCGAGTGAAAAATTATGTACCCAACATCGATTATTAGTTTTAGACTTTAAGATAAAGGGGCATAAAATAAAAAATAAAGTAAAATGTTTTTCTAGGATTAGATGGGGGGCATTTAAAGAATATTAATAAAAATATTTTTTAGAGTAAGATTTTAGATCTTAAGATTTTGTCTGTGCATGAGGATGCTAATGTTATGTGGAAAAAAGTGGCTAGTGATATTAAGAATATTGTAAAAGATGTGCTTGGAGTATCAAAGGGAAAAGCTTCCAATAGTAAAAATAGTTGGTGGTGGAATCAAATTGTGCAAGAAAACATTAAAAATAAGAAGATTTGTTAAAAAAATTGGTTTAATTTTAAAAATTTTGATAATTGGAAAATATATAAAGTGGCTTGTAAGGATTCTAAGAAAGCAATATGCGATGCAAAGATATTAGCTTTTAGTGATTTATATAATAGATTAAATACTAAGGAGGGAGAAGGATATATGTATAAGTTAGACAAACAAAGAGATAGGAGTAGTAAGGATTTAGTTCAAGTGAAGTGTATTAAGGATGAAGATCAAAAAATCCTTTTCAACAAAGGTGGATGAGATATTTTGCTAAACTTTTTAATGAAGATTGTGAAAATAAGATTGACTATAGTGACCTTAGCACCGTAAATGAAAATAAAGATTTCTATTTTTATCGGCATATTAGTAAAACTGATGTTAGAGAGGCTTTCAAGAAAATGAAGGGTGGAAAAGCTGTTGGAGCTGATGATATTCCAATAGAGGTGTGGAAATGCTTAGGATATGAAGGAATTTCATGGCTTACTAAACTTTTTAATACTATTTTGAAGACTAAAAAGATGCCAGATGAGTGGAGAATGAGCGTGTTAATTCCTATTTTTAATAATAAAGGTGATGCACAAGATTGTACGAATTATAGATGTATTAAGTTAATGTGTCATACTTTAAAACTATGGGAGTGAGTTATGGAGCATAGGTTGTTGCGGTGAGATATTACTGTTTCCCAAAATCAATTTAGATTCATGCCGGGTAGTACATTTATTAAGAGGTTTGATGGAGAAATAAAGAGAAAATAAGGAGGATCTACATATGATATTTATTGATTTAGAAAATGCATATGATAAAGTTCCAAGAGAAGTGATATGGAGAGTTCTTGAAAATAAAGGAGTCAATAATGCTTATATTCAAATCATTAAAGATATGTATGCAGGAGCTATTACTTGTGTTCAAACACAAGGTGGTTTGACCAAGTATTTCCTTATTTTGGATGGGTTACATCAAGGATCAGCTTTAAGCCCATATCTTTTTGCTTTAGTCATGGATGTTCTCACTAGACATTTGCAAGAGGATATACCTTGGTGTATGCTTTTTACTAATGATATTCTTCTTGTTGATAAGACTAGAGAGGGAGTTGAAGGTAAACTTGAATTATGGAGGTCAACCTTAGAGTCTAAAGATTTTTGCTTGAGTAGCACTTTGGGCAATCAAGTCATTAATAAGAGTACATGTTTTAGATATCTTGTATCTATTGTTCAGAGTGATGGTGAAATAGATGGGGATATTATCAGCAGAATTCAAGTTGGATGGTTGACGTGGAGGAATGCATCGGGCTTGTTATGTGATAGAAATGTAACCCTCAAACTTATAAGTAATTTCTATAAGATGGTAGTGAGGCCTGCAATGCTTTTGGGTGCCGAATGTTGGCCATTAAAAGAGAAGCATAATACTAAGTTAAGTGTGGCAGAGATGAGGATGCTCAAGTGGATGAGTGGATTTACTCTTAGAGATAGGATACAAAATGATCATATACGTGAAAAGGTTTGAGTAGTTCTAGTAGAAGATAATATTAAAGAGAATCGCCTTAGATGGTTTAGTCACATAAAAAGGCAGCCTTTCGATGACCCAGTTAGGAGAGTAGATGTATTAGATTTGACTTGTGTTAAGAAAGGTAGGGGTAGACCTAAAAAGACTTGGTTAGAAAATATTAGGAATGACCTTTCTTTATTAGATTTAAATGAGAATTTGACTTTTAATAGGAAACAATGGAGAAAAAAGATTCATGTAGCCGACCCCACATAGTGGGATAAAGGCTTGATGTTGTTGTTGTTGTTGTTTTTGTTGAATTTTGGATCCTAGACATACAAGAAGAATTAAATCAATTTGTTAGAAATGAGATTTTGGAGTTGGTTAGTAGACCTAAAGATAGAATGTTGTGGGAACTAAATAGATTTTCAAGAATAAAATGATTTACTTTAGCATAGTAATTAGAAATAAGGTTAAATTAGTAGTTAGTAGAAAAGGGGTATAATAAGAAAGAAGGAACTAACTTTGAAGAGACCTTTGCCCCTATAGCTAGGTTAGAGGACATTAGAGTGCTATTAGGCTTTGGGTGGTTTAGAGGATTCAAGTTATATCAGAAGGATGTTAAGAGTGCCTTCCTAAATGGGGTAATAAAATAAGAGGTATATGTTAAATAACTCCTAGTTTTTAAAAATTTCAATTTCTTAATTATGTTTTCTAATTAAAAAATGTATTATATATATTAAAGAAAGCACCTAGAGCTTGGTATGAAATAATGAGCACATTCCTCTTAGATAATGCCATTATTAAGGGTCGTGTAGACACCACCCATTTCCTAAAGAGAGTATAAGAACATCTACTCATTATTTAAATTTATGTTGATGAAATACTATCTGGATCTACAAATAAAATTTTTTTTGATGAATTTTCAAAAATAATGAGTGATGAGTTCGAGATGAACATGATGGGAGAGCTTACATATTTCCTTGAATTTAGCGTGAAACTAAGAGATGATGGAACCTTTCTTAGCAAAACAAAGTATATCAAATATATTCTTAAAAAGTATGAGATGGATAATGCTAAGGCAATCAATACCCCCATGAACTCTGCCAATCATTTAGATAAGGATTCTAATGAGAAATCAGTTGATTAGAAGAAATACAGAGGAATAATTATATCACTTTTTTATTTGACTGCTAATAGAACTGATATAATATTTAGGGTTTGTCTATATACTATATTTCAATATGATCCCCAATATTCATATGAGTGTTGTTAAAAAAAAATTAGTTACTTTATAGGAACCCATAACCTATAAATTTGGTATCCTAGAAATAGCTAATTTTTTGAAATCATAAAATGTTCTGATTCAGACTTTGTAGGATGTTGGTTTGATAGAAATAGTATCTATAAAACCTGTCAATTCATAAGAAAATCATTAGTTTCCTGGTCTAGTAGAAAATAAAACTCTGTAGCTCTATCTATCGCTGAAGCAAAATACATAGTTATAGGAAGCTGTGTTACACAAGTCCTATAGACTTAATAATAAATCCTTGATCTTAGACTCTCTGTTGGAACAATTGCAATCATGTGTGATAACACTAATACCATCTATATCTCAAAAAATCCAATCCAACACTCTTGAATTAAACATATAGACATTAGGTTTTATTTTATGAGATCATGTAACCAAGGGAGATATATAATCACACCATATAGCTATTAAAAATCAACTGGCATATATCTTTACAAAACCCCTTACATCTAAAACCTTTAACACCTTGAGGACCAAACTAGATTTTATAGAAATTCATGATTGAAACATATATTTTGAAATTTGAAAATTGAAAACTTTAATATGATTTTGTATGCTTTTCTCCTATTTGTTTTGTGATTGTTCATACTAGTTATTTATGTTTTTGACCTATTTTAGTATGAATTTTTTATTTTCTTTTAATGAAGTCTTCCTATTCATCACACACAAAAATTTCAAATTTCTTAATTGTATTGTACAATATTAACAAAATATCACATCACCACTTACAACACATCCAATGACTCTCATTTATCAATTATGGGTTATTGTATAGTATGAACACCCAATTTGTACTATATGATACATGTGGCACTCATTATTGGACGAATTGAATTTGTTTTCTATGATATTAAATATTGTATCATATTAAACAAACACCTATCCGTACGATACAATTTGACAATTCAACAATCATCCCAACTGACGCCTCAGGATGATCGTCTTCAAACAGATCATACAATATGATTATGATCGTACTGTATGATAAGACCATTTTTTGAATAATTAGACTAGACAAATTAAATGACCTACATTATATTATACACTTACCTATCATATTGTATAATATGGATGATTTCTATTTAAAAGGGAAGATTTCCTATGTTTCTCTTCACTCAAATCCTTTCAATTGTTCTTACTTCTGCTATAAGATTATACTCTTTCTAATGATTGATGGAAAGCTCTCCAGGGCTCTTATAGGAAGTTCCTCCTAATGTCATGTTGATCCTTGCTTCTCTGAAGAAGTTGATGAAAAAGCTTGTCTTCATTATAGGGCTTCCAGGATCACCCTTTGAAAAATCATTAATTAGAAAGTCCTGAACATCCAGGTACTCAATCTCTTCACTCGCACCACCCTTCAATTCATTTATAGACTTACCTTCCCATTTAGCTCCAAACTCCTCTTTAAATTTTTTTCATAGCCTTCTTATCAATAGTGAGTTCACTACCCTTAAATCATACATCTATAAAAGAACCGTAAAGATTACCTATCAAGACTTTGACCAAATCCTGTACCTTTCTACTATCAGTAAAAACGTACACTATTTAGCCTCTCTCATAGACTATAATTGGATTCTAGTTTACACCACCCTTAAGGAGTCATCAGTAAATTATTACATTCCTCATGTAAACACCATAATCTACGATGACCAAATTATTTAACACAACCTCCATAATTAAATCATTCCAAAAGCTGGGGATAGGATAAACATCACTCCTCTCCTATCCCTCACTATAAACTTTATAATTGATGAAATTGATTTCATTAAAGTTGATCAAGTTATTTGTTATCTTAAAAATTGTATATGCTTTCGAGATCCTATAAATAAGAGAAAGTAAATTCTTGCCTTAGGTCACATTATTGCCTTTATCCCTTAATACAATTACAATCTTTAGTTCCCTAAACCACCAAAGCATCTTCCAGTTTTCTATTCAAACAGCTCTTTTGTCCTTCATAGTGATCATCATCGAAATGTCCATTATGTTGACCCTAAGCCAAAGGTGGAAAAGAGAGGTCCAACACCAACACCAGCACCTGTACATTAGCCCTCACATTGTGAGGCACTACTTCTAAGATGTGATCAACAGTAGATTGTTATTGGTAGGTTATAATTTTTGTTTGTTTTGTTTATGATATTTTTCTTAGTTATTCTTCCTTTTTGGTGTTTTCAAAAGTGGGAGTAGATTATTATTGTTAGGTTGTAATATCTTTTTTATTATGATTAGTCAACTATTCTAGTTTTTTTTTCTCATATTTTTGTCTTCATTATATTTCTCATCATTTTTTAAAAAATAAAAAATAATCTCACCCTTTTTTAAAAAAATTCAAGTAGTAAGGAGAGCTTAGGGTATAATAAAAATAAATTTAAAATCATTACAAATAATATTTACCATCATCAAAAAGAGGGAGATTTTTAAAAATCAAGACCTAAGTCTTATGATTTTCATGAAAACAAATATTATTGAGTTCTCTACTACGATATGTCCTGTTATTGTTATTATTGCAAATCTATTTCTTGTGAACTAACAATTTAGGTCCATTGTACACTTTTCAAATAGATCGGCTCAGTATTCGATAGAATTAGGGTAAGTTTCTTAAAGAGTCTATATTTCTACTTTTATTTATTTCTTCATTTTTTTAGTCAAGTCATGTTATTGGTGGATGCTAAACTTAGTGACCGTGCACATACACATCCAAGAGAGTAAGATAGTGAGAAAATTAAAAATATAATTTTTAAACTAATCATACTATATTATATATATCATACTATATGATTAGATATTTGGAATATCATTAAATTGGAAAATTATGATAATTAAAGACATTTGAATATATTATAATGTATGATCCTGATCATACAGGATGATCAATTGAAATTAAGATCTCAGGTGCCAATCATATTTATGGCAATATTTTGAAATTCAAAATTTTCACTAATTATACTGCATGGTAGGTAACATGTTGTACGATATAATTTAATTTTGCCTAAATTAAATCAATAATTTTGGAAACAATTTTAGATTAAATGATCCAATCATATCATATATGATGATTGGACCCAATTGTATTATACGACTTGATCTCTGTATGGGATGATATTTTTTTGTCACCAATCACATGGGACAATAATCCATGTCATTTGAAATAATTATATTGGATGATACTTTACATCAGACTGGATGATCATCTCTATTACCTGAACTAATCGTATAATGCCTTACTCTTTATATAGTACTAACAGAGCTATTTGAACTAATCATACTTTATGATCTTGGATTGTACTATACGATTATAACCAAAAGAATTTAATTTTAGGGCTTTCTATAAGGCCTTGTAATTAAACTCTCTAATTAGACTTCTATCAAGTCTTTGTTTGTTTAGGTTTTCTAGAGGGAGAGCTTGGAGAGGAAATCTCAGAGAGATTTGGAAAGGAAAAATTAGAAGTTGAGTGTGAGGGAGGAGTGTGAGGGGTTTTCATACAATTACTGTGGATGAGCCTCTGCCTTGATTCCTCTAAGTGTCTTTCTTAGTTTCTTAGGTTTCTCCAGGAAGAAGATCATCCGCACAAAGACCATTGAGGTTCTTTGATTTCACCAAGAGGGTGAAAAAGGATGTCAAATTTCTTTACCTTTACTAGGAGGGTGAAAAAGAGGTTGAGGTTCTCTGCATTGACAAGGTTCTCTACTGCATCGAGTTGGAGAACAAATTATAAGGGCTTCTCTGCCTAGCTATGGGGGCTAAAGGAGTGACATAATGGTTTAGTGGAATACTTAGAGAGGATGATTATGGAGAGTGGATATAGGTCATTATCGGACCAAACCACTATAAAATTATGTTATAATGATTCCAATTTTTATTTTTTGCACTTTACTTTTCTGCAATTTATTTTTTAAAAAATTATATGTTTAAAATTTGTGATTAACATTATGTTGTGTTGATTAAATCATTATCCCCATGTTTATAACTTTTGATAAGTTTATTAGCTTCTGCATTGGGTGATAGTACTGCTTGCTTTTTAATTATTAAAAAATCCAAAAATATATTTGTGTTTTTTTTTTTATAATAAGTTTAAAAAAACCAAATCACCCCCCACCCCCTCGCTCTTGGTTTACCTTGGGATAGTTCACTTAGGCTTAACATCCTACATCAAACTTTCAAAGAGCATGAGATCAAAAGGTCTCAATTAGGCGTGAGTTAGTGGAAAGAGGAGGTGGTGACTATGGAATGAAGGTCAAAAGCCGAGTACCAGATCGACACCCTAAAATGGAACATACGTGAAGTGTAGGGATGTTCGACCACAGCGAGTGCAGGTGTTGTCGTGGTTCTAATTTGGCCGATGGAAGGGAGTGAAGATGTTGATGTTTACGCGAGAGGATGCTTCAGCAAAGGGAGTGTAGTGTTGGATGAGAATGGATCTTATAAAAGGGCCAAAAGATAATTAGGAAGGACTCAGATCTCTCTCATATGTGCTAAGAAGAAGGAAAACATTTCACCTTCATTTGAGCTCAATTAATGATGAGTGGAGCTTATTTCAGGTGGCCTTAAAAAAAATCCTGCAAGAAGATGCAAATGCCAGGATTTATGGATACTCAACAGGATTTATGGGATTTCAACAAATTTTTACAATACGAGGTAATTAAGTGTTGATTTGGTAGATTTTTTTTAATTTACATAAAAATAAATAATAATGATAGTATTATTATTATCATTAAGCAATAGAACTACAAATGTTAGTCTATCCATAATTCGTGCACTTTTCTTTTAGATATTTCTATACAGTTGCCTCAAAATCCACATTGATGTGCATATATGATTCTCGTTGGGCAAAATTATTAGCTATTTTGGTTATTGTTGATGTTTTGATCATAATGGTGAATCTATTTTAAGATTGGAGGACATTTGGGCAAAGTCACTCATCAATTTCCATGATTTGAATGTTAATGCACTGAAAGGCATGTTGATTTCCTCTTGTCACTTTTGTTTATCAAATTGGCAATGAATTATGAGTATTGAAGGTGTTTCTAATGCATTGGTGAAGTCCATTTTGCGATTAAACATTGTTTTAATAATATAGCACATCAATTTTGAGTGTCAGTCATTCCTTTTGACTGATCTTATTTGATTTGGCTATTAGGGGTTCCCTCTTTGGAAATTAGAAGTTCTGATTGTAATGTTTATGTATGTTTGTAATTGAAGGTTGTTTGGCCTTTCACTCAATGCATTACGCTGATGTGTGCGTTGATTAAATTATCGATTTTACACCGCCCTCCCCCCTCCACACCCCCTCCCACCCCCCACACACACACTTTTTGCATTTTTTGATATATAGAGGTAAACACATATTTAAAAAAACAATATTTATTAATATTAACAAAATGGAGCCAATCATAATAAAATTTTTGCATCAATTTTTCTGCCTTATCCTCAAAATTTGTGCATCAATACCCTAGGATTAGTGTTTATTTGTGTTTGATTTTGGTTAAGTGAATTTTCAATTCCTTTTAGGTGATTTGAATTTTTCAACCATAACGGCATAGTCCATTTTATGATTGGACATCTTTTAGGCAATGCCATGCTTTAATTTCTTCAATTTACATGATGTTACCTCGGGACCCATGTCAATCATCTCGCATGACTTTAATTGAAGAAAATTATAATTACTTTTCATCATTGATGATGCTTTGAACATAATGGCAAACTATGCCTTTTGATCGAATGTCATTTGGGTAGCGTTGCACATCATATTTGGGTGATGGTTGTTGATTTTGATCAGTTGCGTCCGATTTGAATGTGAGGGGCTTCTGGTTACTAAAATTTGACATTCTGGTCATAACATCACAATCCATTTTGCAATTGAATGTCATTTGACCCTTCAAGTGATGCATCGCACATCATATCTCAGCAGATTATACACTAAATGACAATTTTCAGATGAAAAAATTATGCAGGTTGAGTATAATGAAAAACCATTTTGGGATATGTATTTTAGCGGGGCATCATTGATATAACCTACTTGACCTCCAAATCTTGCAAGGGGTCGAGCCAGCATTGATATAATTTTCATATCACCTAAAGGACGCATAATGAGATTTTCACTCAATTTAACTGAGCATCAAACAAATAGTGAAACTAAGTATAAAGTTCTAATAGTGGGATTGGAGATTGAAATCAATGTTAGAATCCAATATCTCTAAATCTTCTGTGACATGCAACTTGTGTAAATCAAGTTCTAGGTATTTACAAGATTTGTAAACTTGAATTGGCCCACTACACTTATGAGGTCTCAAGCTTCTGAAATAAGTGTCAAATACTAAAATTTATCGTGTTCCTTGAGGTCAAAGTAATAGACCATATTGTATGGCCAAATAATCCAAGGATGTGGAAAATACAAAGAAGGAAGATCATATACTAATTATGATTCACAGTTGTCGTGTCCAATAACTGACAATCTTGTAATTCCCATAAACAGATGGAATATTATATTCAAGCCAGCTGGATACAACCCAAGGTCTTCCTCAACCCCATAATAGATTATTATTAAAAATTGACCAAAAGAGCACCATATAGCAAGAGACATGAAACTAGTAGATGCTCGAAGTCATGGCTATATTTCGTAGTAAGAGGAAACCCCATTTTAGCAACAAGAGGACAAAGATCTATCAAATATTAGCTCACCTTATATGATGTAATCAAGTGACTAGGATTGAAGTCTCCATTACTAGTTAAGGATTAAGATACTACTTGTATTTAGCACTATGAATAAAATCTAAAACCTACAAATCCTTAAAAAAAATTGTATAGCATTAAAGGATCGAAGGAATCTTTTACAACAAGTTCATAAAGCACAAAGCGAAGGACCTAAGAAATTATTTCAAAGTTCACATGAAACCTATGGCAGAACTTAGAGGATTTTATCATCAAAAGTCATCATGCGTAAAGCAATGGATCGATGACTTTTCACCATCGACTTTATATAAACCTAAGGGTTTAGGTCACCAATATCCACTCCTTCATCAAGCTTTCCAAAGAAAGAAACATAGGGCTAAAGGCACACAAATCTCTTAACAAGTTAGTATTGACCAATCGAATTATCATTCACCTATGTCTGCATCAATAAGCATAGGGCATTAAAAAAATCTCATGACCCAAGCTAAAGCTATAAAAGAAGTCACCCGGATGACATATATAAGTGTCCTAAAGACTATGCATTTTAAATATTGATTTGTATTGACATTGCGCCACGTGAAAAGATCCCTACATAAATATTTAAAATTTTATGGCAAAATACAATTAAAGGAGGGAAGAATGGAAGATCTTGTGTAAACAGAATGTTTTAGTATCAAAAAGAATAATTTGAATAAGATATAATTAGTACAAGAGAGAGAAAAGTCCCACTAGTTGATGAATCTATGAAATTAAGATTAAACTCAAATGATATCAATAATATAGAACATAAATATTACATCTATACATGATTGCGGCAGAAAAAGATGTTGAGAAGTTACAAAAATGCTAGAAACTAATTTGACAGTGGTGACAAAAAAAGAAAAAAATTTGAAATGCTATATAATGCATTCAATCTATAATGCTACACTCTAGATATTTGAGTACGAAGTGTTGTGTTATGATCCTATAGATCTCGTTTTGACAAGAACTGACATCTCAATCATATTGATGACTACAAGTGTATCTAAAGATTTATAAAGGCACCAAAATAGACTATGGGAGATCTAAAAAAATGAAAGCCCTAAAAGTGACATACAATCAAGCTTTTGAATTCTAAAAAAGGAAAATAATAGCGTGACATCTAAACAAGCTTCTAGATATTTGTGAAAAAAAATATTAGTGTAAAATCTAGAGTAAATATCTAAAGATCTATTGGGTCAATCAACATACAATAAATATTATTGTTTTTTTTTTTTTTTGGGGGGGGGAATTTGTTGACCCCCATGGCGCATTTAAATAAATAAAAAATCAAATTAAAACTCATTTTTTACCTTACCTATAAAAACCCATACACAAATCCCTCTCGAATCACCGCTCTAGCATCATATGTAATATCCCAAGCCTTGTAGTGCTGAATGGTTCTGTCGGCCATATAAGAGATCTCCTAGAACATGCTTTCATTTGGGTCATTAAATATAATGCTAAATAAACTTTACACTGGCTGATTTGCTTCCCAACTCGATCAAAGCCTCCGTAGCATAGAACCCCACCAAACTCAAACCGCATGTGCCCAATCTCTTTCCTCTCAAATTCAAATCTACCTTCTAACCCATCTTCTTCCCAATTGATACTAGCACCCACCAAAGCCTTTAAACCCACAAGCATCAGTCAACCTCCACTATCTTTTGATTTCTCCACCCGACAATAAGTCTTCTCCTCCTTGTAGCAGATCAAAGCTCATGCCCATTTGTGATCCATATAAGCCCTTAACCTCAATTAAGCAAAACTCACCTTATCAAACTAAACTTTAGAAGCTAATGAACAACATCCAAGCTTCCTCACGCTTGGCCTATTGCCCTTATCCAAACTCCTCTTTAACCCATCAACCATTGTAGCCTAATGCCGACCAATACTATTAGGCTAAAGCCTTTCCTATTGACTTCTCTATACTTGGTCGAATCCCATCTGAACTATAGCCGATTCACTTATCATGTGCACTAGCTGAACAAAATCTATTTCCACTAGACTCCCTTATCTCTCTCAAATGTTCTTATCATAGCACAACTCTTTGTACTCTGGAGCTTGGGCCATTCCGGGGTGATTCTAGGGTTTCTTCCTTGCGTGGTGGATCTTGGCCCTCCTAGCTTCGATTTTCCTTCAGTTTTGCTTGATTTCTTTCAGGTTTTCTTATTCTTCTCTTTTCATTTACTGTTTTTGAATTTTTCTTTGGTAGATCATGCTGGGGGGATGATGACTCTGTCATCATCTCCCCTTGTTTCCTCCTCTCTTTTGGATGGAAATTCACGATCTTTTAAAGATGACGTTGCTGGATTCTCTTCTTCTTTGCAGAAACTTTGCTTTGTGCACTCGACATTTAATGGTTGTCCGACTCTTCTATTTGAGGTTTCAGTTGTGGAACAACTCGCTGCTCCTTTTTCCTTAACTTTACTTGGTAAATTTATGCTGAGGAGACCTAATCTCTATGTTATATGCAAGTTCTTTGTGAATCTTAAGCTTACTGGATCATTTCATGTGGGCTTACTTGACCAGAGACATATTTCCATTCAACTGTCTAATGATCTTGATTATAGTCGGATTTTTGCTAGGAGATCATATTATGTTAAAGCGTTTCAAATGCACCTACTAAAATGGACACCGGATTTTGACGTGTGGGAGGAATCTCCTATTGCTCCGGTTTGAATATCCTTCCCTAATTTGAGATTACATTTTTTTAAACAATAAATATTATTTGGTATGGCTTCTATCTTAGGTCGGTTTTTATAGACTGACCAAGCGACGAATTTCATTTCTACATCGTTAGTTGAGAGGGTGTTGGTTGAACTGGATGTTTCTAAGAAACATCCAATTGAAATCTAGATTGGATCTAAAAATAAGGGTTACTTTCAAAAAATTGAATTTGAGAACTTACCAATTTTTTGCTCTTTCTATAAATTGCATGGGCATGCTGTGAATGAATGTTATAGGAAACACCCTCATTTGCATCTTGATAAGAATTCTATGAGATAGACAGATGGGGTTTATAGAAATGACAAGGAAACTACTCAACAAATGGAAGCTATCCAATGTAATCCAGAACCTTTGGTGAATCTGTGGGTTGACCCGCTGGTTGAAAATGATCCTCCTTCAGTTGAATTAAATTATTTTTTCTAATGATGTTAATGTGCCTCAGGTTACGGAAGTTGTGCTTTTAAATACTACTTCTAATGATTGTGAGTTGATTGTGGACCATGCTTTACCTAATTCTAAAATAGCTCCTTCTTGCATTATTAATCGCAATAATTCTAATTCCATTGCTATTATGAATTCTAACCCTTTAAATGTTCAAGATTCTTTGAATGAAACTAATGTGGATAATCAAATAGTTGTTATTAAAGGTGCTAAAAATGGTATGACATTAGAGGATGGTGAAATTGCTTCTGTGGACTATGTGTTATACCGTCTACTTCTCTAAAAGGACCTGTTATGAATGTAACACAAAATTGGGAGGAGGATGGTAGGTTCATGGAGGATGATTGCCCTAATCTCCTTAGGTTTCATTCTAATTATAGTAAGTCTCCTTCAAATACTCATTGTAGTAGTGATACTCTATCTGATAAGGAGTACTTAAACATAAATGCTAAATGTTCTGCAAAGGATGACAATAATACCAGTTTTATTAAATTTCAAAGTAAAAGAGGGTGAAAGCCTCAGCATATCACTTTGCAACTAGCTAGAAACACTCCGAGAAATTCACGTTCGAAAACTTCTCATTAATTTTCTTAATGTTTAGCACTATGATTTAGAATGATAGGGGCATTGGTTGCTCATCTTCTAGGATTCGTGTTAAAAATTTATGTCATGTGCACAATATTTCTATTCTTATTTTACTTGAACCTCTTACTCCTGCTTCCCGTTTGTTAAGTACCTCTCAGTTTTTGGGTTTTAACTCTGCGATTTCGAATGTGGCTAAAAAAATTTGGGTTTTTTGGAAAAATCCAATTTGAATTAAAGTTATTGGTGATTTCAATCAAGTCATGCATTGTAAAATTAAGGCTTTTAAATTTCATTACTATGCATCTTTTGTGTATGCTGCCTCTTCCGTTTACATTAGGAAAAAATTATGGGAGCAGATCCTGAATTTCCATAGTAGTTGTAACTTGCCTTGGTTGTTTAGTGGTGACTTTAATGCCATAACTTCGTCTTCTAAAAGGATTGGAGGTTCTTCTCCTTCTTATCGATCTATGGCTGATTTTAATAATATGATTTTATCCTATAACTTAATTGATATTGGCTTTATTCATAACAATTTTAATTGGAAAAGGGGTCACTTATGGAAAAGGCTTGACCGTGTGCTATTTAATGATTCTCGGATTAATTCTTTTAATGTTATTAATGTCCAACATCTTCGTAGAACATTGCCTGATCACTCTCCTCTCATTATTACCATTAAGGATAGAAATTTTAATACCCACTATCACTTTAGATTTTAGAATATGTGGTTACTTAATGACTCTTTTTTTCTATTATTCATGATAATTGGCATGCTCCTTTACACCCAAATAATTTGTTTTTTGGTATGACTAGAATTTGGTTCAAGCTCAAAAGACTGAAGCAAGTTCAAATTGATGGAATCACAATGTTTTTAAAAATAACTTTTCTAATAATCTTCATGCTGAAGAATGTGTGAATTCCTATGAAAATTTATGTCAGAATGATCCTACTAATGTGAATTTTTTCCCTGTTAAATCAATCCAAATTTGAGTTCTTTAAATTTCAAGCTCAGGAAGAACTTTTTTGGAAGCAGAAAGCTGCTGCTAAACATCTAGCTGAGGGGGATAGCAATACTAAATATTTACATGCTTTAATTAAGAGGAAAAAGATTAAGAATAGTATCAATAACATCCAAAGGGAGGATGGTTCCTATTCTTCTAACCCTGTTGAAATTGCTAATTTAGATGTGCTTCATTTTTAAAATCATTTTAATAAAGATTTCAACTCTACTCAGATTCTTGACCACTCTTTTATTCCCAAACTTATCTCTCATGAAGATAATGATTTTCTTTCTAGGCCTCCCTCTCTTGAGGATGTGAAAGACTCTTTAATGAGCATGAATAGTAATTCTGTTGCTGGTCCAGATGGTTTCACTACTCTATTTTTTTTCAAAAATGTTGGCATATCATTCATCATGATATTTTTCTGCTATTTTTGATTTTTTTGCTGGTAGTCCTATCCCAAAATTTTTTACTTCTACTTCTTTAATGCTTATTCCTAAAAGTAATTCGGTCCAAACTTGGAATGATTTCAGGCCTATTAGCTTATGTACCTTTTTTAATAAATTGGTTATAAAATTATTTTCAATCGTCTTTCTTTGATTCTTCCTAAAATCATTTCTCCCTATCAGATGGGGTTTGTGAAAGGTAGGGCTATCACAGAGAATATTCTTTTGGCTCATGAATTATGTCAAGATTTGGATATCCGGGTTAGAGGAGGTAATGTGATTCTGAAACTTGATATTGACAAGGCCTACGATAATATTGATTGGACCTTCATTTACTACATCCTTGAGCTTTTTGGTTTTAACTCTATGGTAATTAATCTTATTAAGAATTGTATTGAAAATGTGTATTTCTCCATTATTTTAAATGGTTCTAATCATGGCTTTTTCAAATTTTCTCATGGTTTAAGATAGGGTGATCCTATCTCCCCTGCTCTGTTTATTACTGCAGCTGAATTTTTATCCAGGGGTCTCTCAAATTTATTTGAGAATAATCCTGGCATGTACTTTAGAACTTTGGGTAGTTTTCATATCTCCCATTTTTGTTTTGATGATGATTTTGTGGTTTTCATTAATGCAACTATTAATAGAATTCATAAGGTTATGGAGTTTTTCAATATTTTTGAAATGAGTAGTGGCCTATCGTTTAGTAAACATAAATGCTGCTTTATTGCTTCTAAAGGGTTGCTAATGATCGCATTCTAGCCATTAAAAATGCTACTGGTTTTATCCATTCTAACTTGCCCATCAAATACCTCGGTGTTCCTTAGTTTAAAGGTAGAAGGCAGACTTTTTTATTTGCTGATCTTATTGCTTCTGTTCAAAATAAGCTTCTTTCTTGGGAATCTAATTTTCTAAGTTTTGGAGGTAGATTAATTCTTATTAAAAGTGTTCTTTGTGCTTTACCTGTTTATATGTTTCAAACTATTTTTCCTACTCAAGAAGTGTGCAGTAGGATCCACAAGCTTATTAACAAGCTCTTTTGGAAAGGTGCATCTTCCTCTTCTAAAATTACTTGGGCTGCTAGAAATAAGTGTTGTGGTGTTCAGGAGGAAAGTGGTTTTGGTTGCAAGAATTTACACGACCTGGCTAAGGCTTTTTCCTACAAACTTTGGTATAACTTACACTCTAAAGATAATATGTGGGCCAACTTTATGATTTCTAAATATTGTTTGGGAAATCATCCTACCAATATTTTTCCTAAACTTGGGGACTCTAAAGTTTGGAAGAGGCTTTGTAAGGACAAATGGGAGGTGGAACCCCTTATTTCATGGGGGCTTGGTGAAGGTAACATTTTTTTCTGGCTGGATAGATGGTTAGGTAAAGACTCTATTGGACTACGAAAAATCATTTAATATGCTCCCTAAATGTATTATTCACAGTATTTTATACTTGCCTATTAACACTTCCTCCAAAGACATCATGCTTTATGATTTGTCCAAAGATGGTAAGTTTCATTTAAAGAGTGCTTGGCATTCCTTTAGAGATAAAGGAAGCATTGATAATATTTTATCTATGATATGGCATAAATCCATACCTATTACGGTCTCTATTTTTGTGTGGAGAGTTTTACATAAATTTAACCCTACGGAGGATAATCTTATTAAGAAAGGTTTTAGTTTAGCTTCTAAGTGTCAATACTTTTACCACACCGAAATCATGCATCATGTTTTTGTTTCTGGCCCTATTGCTGTAGAACGTGGGCTCGTTTTCATGATATGTTTAAATTAAATACCTTCAATGCTCATATCTCTCTTTTTGACTTACTTAAATCTTGGTTTATGGATACTAAAGGCCATATTCGCAATGTTATCCCTTCCCTCATTCTTTGGTTTCTTTGGTTGGAAAGGAATAACTCCATTTTCAATGCTGTGAAAATGAATCATCTTAATGCTATCCAAAGGGTGAAGGAAAATATCTTAGCTCTCGTAGTTGTTAACCTGATTACTAGTAAGAATTTTAAAAATTATTATGATGTTGGTTCTTTTTTAGGGGTTACTTAGGAGGGTGCTCAGACTACTCTTAATGTTATTTATTGGAACAATCTACTTGCAATTTTTTTTAAACTGAATGTTGAGGGTGTTAAGATTGAGTTGGGGAATGGTTGTGGTGGTATTATTAGAGATAGTAATGGCCACCTTATGATTGCTTTTGTGGGTCTGAATCATAATGGTAATGTTGTTTTTGCCCTTTATAGAGCCATTCTTTATGGTATTTAATTGTGTATTCCTCTTAACATCACTAATTTGTTTATTGAAGTTACTTCTGGCATTAATCTTTTACCTCTTCAAGAGGATTAGGAAATTTGTTGCAATCCAAATATCTTCTATCTTGCTAGGGAAATTAAAAGATTGTTGTTGTTTTTAAATTCTTCTTTCTGTCATGTTAGTGAGGCTGGTAATTCTTGTGCTTCTTAGCTTGCTCATTGGGGTTGCGATCTCAGTGGCTTTACTGATGTTATTCCTTCTAATATTCCTGGCCCATTGTCTGGATTAATTAAATTGGATGCAAGTGGAATTCCTTATGTTAACTCTTAACTATTTGTCCTCTTTGTGTTGTTATGTTTGTTTTTTCCCTATGTTCTTAGGTTGTTTGGTTTTTTGAGCTTTCCTGGAACTTTGGGAGCTGCTATTTGTCCTCAGCTCTTTGTTGGATGGAGGTTTGTTTGGTTGCATCTAATCTATTTTGTTATTGTTGGAAAGCCTGTCATTTTTTAGTTGTTGCTGCTGGGTTGATTATCTATTCTGTGATGGTTTCCTATCTTTGGGATTTAGTGAGTACTTGGTATTTTTTTGTCTATTCATTGGTGGCATTTTTCCTACGTTGTCTTATATTTTAGTTATTGTCTGTATGGTTGGTGACTGGAGTATGATTTTACTGGTTTTAATGCTGAAGGTAAGTCCCATTGTTGCTCTCCTACCTTTTGGGGTGTTGGGAGTAATGGGGGGTTTATGGATTGCCCTCTTGACATTAGTGTTGCAGATGTGGTTTCATGAATTATGGTTTTGATGATAGCAAACAATACGACTGCCTTTTTTCTACTACTTTTTAAGGTCTCAAAGATCGGACAGAAATTGGAATCAAGACTGGGTAGAATAGGATAGAGTCAGTATGTAATTTTCTTTTTTCCTTTTCTTGAGTCAATTGTAAATGCTTGAAGTGACTGATGTTAAGTAACCCTACTCACACCCACTTGAGAGATTTAGAATTTGTATTTTTACTCACATCATTCCGGATGATATTTATATCATCCTCGACGATCGAGTTCAAAACATAAGTTCTAATCAGTATTTTTTAGTTAAGGTAGCTATAATTAACTAATCGTCCTGAATGATACATTTATCGAGCATGAAGATATGCTCAAAACAGAAAGAAATAGCCACCATGATCAATTTAGATATTCTGTATTTTTGGTAATAATCCAGGATGATCATGAGATCAGCCAGGACGATCGTGAGATCAGCCTGGATGATATTACACAATTATGCCTAAATTGATCCAGGAATCAAGAAAGTAACTAAGGATGATTGATACGATCCCATCATCCCAGACGATCACAGGATCGGCCAGGATGATATATTCAAAAATCCTTAGTTACTCCTGGATGATAACTATCGGTCAACTCAAATTCAAGGCGATGCTCTGACGATTTTCTTCTGATTTGAACTAATCGTCCGGGATGATCATGAGATCGACCTGGACGATCAAGCCAATTTTCAATCGTCCAGATCATCTTCAGGGCGATGTTCTGGCCGATCATTTGTGTTTTGAACTAATCGTACAGGACGATATTATTATCATCCTGGATGATAAAGTCGGCAATTTGCAATTATTGAGCTCCTTTGAAGATCTTCTATTTAAGACCTCTTATTCAATATTTTTTGCAGATCTTTGGCTGTTGTCTTGACTTGAGAAAACCTAAAGGAGAGAGAGAGAGAGGGAGAGAGAGAGAGAGGATCTTGTGAGGGGGAGCTTGTGAGGGAGTTCACAAGGGTTGCTCCAAGCATTGTTCCACTTCTTCTTCCCTAGAGTCTCTTGTCCTTAAAAGGGTTGAGAGAGGTAAGCTTCAGCAATCGATCGAGGTTCTTTGCCTGCTTCAGGAGGAAGCAAAAGGAGTTGGGTTCTCTGCCTTGCCGGGTGTGGCAAAAAGGAGGTGTTTTGTAAGGGCTTCTCCGCCTAGCTGTGGGGGATAAAGGAGAGTCACGTTGATAGTGCAATACTCGGAGGGCGCCTCCGGGGAGTGGACGTAGGTCAAGTTGACCGAACCACAATAAACCATTGTGTTCTTTTTACTGATTCCGCGCTTTAATTTTCCGCACTTATTTTTTGGTGGTAATTTTGGTTTGTTATATTTGTTTTTGGTTTTAAAGAATTTTAAAAATACCAATTCACCCCCCCCCCCTCTTGGTTAGCCTCGGGACTAGTTCATAGGGCCTAACATCCCTAACGAACTTTCAAGTGGTATCAGAACGGGATTCATAAATATAAAGTTTTTAATTTTTGAATTTTGACCTATGGCTAACTTTGGGAATTGTAATACATTTGAATGATATTCTATTACATGACCTCCCTTGTTTAATATTCTCCCTTTTGATTTTTTGAATACTCGCATGTTTACTTTTTTGCAATCAACTGGCTATCGCATGTGGATGCTTATTAAAGAAGGATATTCTCCACCTTCTCATGAAATTAACGGAATTAAAACTAAAGTTGCTTTAACTGAATAGACTACTGATGAAAGATATTTAGCTCAATTGAATGCGAAGTGTTTGAACTATTTTTTCAGTGCTTTAAATTCTGAGGATTACATGTGTGTTTCTACTTGCTCTACTGGAAAAGAGATTTGGGATAGGTTGTGCATTACTTATGAAGGAACCAATGAAGTAAAACAATCTCGTTTGAATATTCTCTTGCATGACTACAAACTTTTTGTATGAAACCTTCTTAATCAATTTCTGATATGTATACACGGTTCACTCAAATTGTAACTTCTTTGCATGCCTTAGGAAAAGAACTTTCAAACTATGAAAAAGTGAACAAGATTTTGAGATGCTTGCCTTCATCTTTTGATGTTAAAATCACTGCAATCACTGAATCTAAGGATTTAAATACATTTTCGATTGATAACTTACTTAGCTCACTCATTGCTTACGAGCAA
The DNA here is from genome assembly GCA_019514585.1 of Dendrobium officinale. Taxonomy (NCBI): domain Eukaryota; kingdom Viridiplantae; phylum Streptophyta; class Magnoliopsida; order Asparagales; family Orchidaceae; genus Dendrobium; species Dendrobium officinale. The sequence continues at coordinate 148,463 of JACXSL010000559.1, forward strand.
GGGGTGAATCAAAGAAATCTTGATGCATGTGAGAAAAAGAAAGAGAAAATAGTGGCACTGAAGGGGCACAAATTGGACTCTAACTCTTCCGAGTCTGAAACCGATGACTTTGCCTTAATCACAAGGCAATTCAAAAGCTTTCTAAGGAAGAAGCACATGCATCATTAAAGTTGGAGAAATGGTAAGGATAATAAATATCCTAAAGGATCGTCTGATGTGGTTTGTTATAAATGAAGGAAGCCAGGACACGTGAAAGCAGATTGCCCTACACTTAAGACACACACAAGTAAGGAAAAGAGTGAGGAGAAATCTAAGTTTAGAAAAGACAAAAAGAAACTCCAAAAGGCATTTTGGACAGATTATGCATCGGATTCATCAGAGAAAGAACCAGAAAATGAGACAATAAACTTGTGCTTAATGGCAAATGATAATCTTGATCAAGAAGAGGTATGTGAACTTTCCTACGATCAACTTCATGAAGTTTCTAAAAAAATTCATGCATCATATAGGAAGCTTAAGAAAACACATGCTAGCTTGAAATTGGAATTTTTGAATTTACAAAAAGGGCATGAAGTTATTCTCAAAGATCTTTCTACGATTGATTCAAATCACATGACTCTACTTGATGAATTTGATGAGTTAAACAAAAAGTATTGTGATTTAATTGAAGAGCATGAGTCACTAAAAGTCATACACACATCACTTGAATCTAAGTTTATGAATTCTAAAGAGATGGAGAAAAATTTGAGGATTGATAATGATGCCTTAAAAAGTACTAACTTGAGAATTCAAAATGAATTGGATACATTTAAGAAAACTAGGATGACACCAACACTTGATCAAAAGCCAAAACCTAGGAAGAGGCATTATAACTTAAGCCATTTAAGGAATCCTTTTCCAGGTCATAGATGTTTTTCATGTGGTATGCTAGGACACATCTCACACACTTGCACTGTTCATCATAGTACACATTGGGTGTGAAGACCAAAGGTGCATGATTTATAGCATACCACACATGCATTGCATCCTACTTTTCATAAGAAGGGACCCAAACCTGTTTGGGTTCCTATATCTGACATTTGATAATTTTATAGGTGCGCTCTCACAAAAGGCATCGTGAGAGTATGTGGTACCTGGATAGAGGATGCTCTCGACATATGACTGGTGATGCCAATCAATTTGTTACGCTGGAGTCCAGGACTAGAGGCAAGGTTACTCTTGGAGACAACACCACCAGGAAGGTGGTATGCTAAGGTATAATTGGTAATTCCAAGAACTATATGATTGAAAATGTTTTTCTTGTACATGGATTAAAGCACAACCTGCTCAGCATTAGTCAACTCTGTGACAAAGGCTTCATCGTGCAATTCTTTGCAAATTCATGCCTTGTAAGTTTAAGTAACAACACTATTTTATAGGGGAAAAGGATCAATAAACATGTACATGCTTGATTTAAATAACATTGAATGTGCTGCATCATTTTTCTTAAAAACTATTGTTGATGATTCATGGTTGTGGCACCGGAGACTATGTCATACAAGTATGAAAACACTTAGGAAAGTGATTCAAAAAGACCTAGTTAAAGGTGTCCCCAAACTCAAGTTTTCAAAAGCTACCTTTGTGATGCCTGCCAACTAGGAAAGCAAGTCCACTCCACTTTTCACCCCACTATGGACATTAGTACCTCTAGACCTTTAGAAGTCCTTTACATGGATTTATTTGGACCCATTAACACTGCCAGCTTGGGAGGGAATGTCTATGGTTTGGTGATTGTTGATGACTGCTTGAGGTTCACTTGGACTAGATTTCTCTCACATAAACAAGAGTCTTTTGAGGACTTTAGAACATTTTCTACTTGGATTCAGAAAAGTTAGGTTGTGAGATCTTGACCATCCATAGTGACCATGGAGGAGAGTTTGAGAATGAAAGATTTAGAGATTTTTGTGAGGACAAGGGGATTAGCCACAATTTCTCAGCTCCTAGGACCCCTCAGCAGAACGAGGTAGCTGAAAGGAAGAACCAGACCATGGTGGAAGCCGTTAGAAACATGCTTGCTGAGTATTCACTTCCAAAATACTTTTGGGCTGAAGCGGTTAACACAGCTTGTTATGTGTTAAATAGGGTGAATGTTAGAGCCAAACTAGATAAGACACCCTATGAGATCCTTAAGAGTAGGACACGCAATCTTTCCCACCTTCATGTCTTTGATTGTAAAGTTTTCATTCACAATAATGGGAAGTCTCACTTGGGCAAATTTGATTGTAAATCTGATGGAGTGTTCTTGGGATATTCTAGTGTTGGGAAGTCTTTAAGGGTGTTTAACAAGAGGACTTTGATGGTGGAAGAGACTACACATGTAGTATTTGATGAGTCTGATCCTAAAAAGCATGGAGTTGAGGATGATGATGATGGAGAGATTACCACTGGAGTAGAAAATTTGGAGAAGGGAGTAGGTCACCAAAACATTGAAGGAGTAGGAGATGTCACCCAAGGAGTAGAAAATATAAATCTAGAGGAAAGGGTTGGACATCTCACACCTAGCCTAGAGATTGGAGATACTCTACAAGTCAACCTAAGGATTTAATCTTAGGAGACCCTTCTGATGGAGTCAGGATTAGACATGGACTTAGGAAGGAGGTGAACCACTCTGCCTTTATCTCAATGACTGAACCCACCAACATAAACCAAGCCCTTACTGATGAGTTTTGGATTTTATTCATGCAAGAGGAGTTGAATCAATTTGTTAGGAATGATATTTGGGAGCTTGTAGAAAGACCTAAGGGACAAAGTGTAGTTGGAACAAAGTGGGTCTTTAAGAACAAGGTGAATGATTCTGGTGTAGTGGTTAGGAATAAAGCAAGATTAGTGGCTAAGGGGTATAACCAAATAAAAGGGATAGACTTTGAGGAGACTTTTTCCCCTGTAGCTAGATTGGAAGCCATTAGAGTGCTATTAGCCTTTGCCAGTTATAAAGGATTTAAGCTTTTTCAAATGGATGTTAAGAGTGCCTTTTTAAATGAAGAAATAAAAGAGGATGTGTTTGTAGAACAACCCCCGAGTTTTGAGAGCTCCCATTGTCCAAATCGTATTTTTAAATTAAAAAAGGCTTTATATTGGTTAAAGCATGCACCAAGAGCTTGGTATGAGAGGCTTAGCACATTTTTACTAGATAGGAAGTTTGTTAAGGGGAGTGTAGACACCACCTTTTTTCTTATGAAAGTTGGAGATGATTTGCTCATTATTCAGATTTATGTGGATGATATACTTTTTGGATCTTCTAATAAAAAACTTTTTGATGAGTTATCTAAAATAATGAGTAGAGAGTTTGAGATGAGTTTGATAGGAGATTTGTCCTACTTTTTGGGATTTAGCATAAAATAATTGGATGATAGAACTTTTCTAAATAAAACAAAATACATTAAGGACATTTTGAAGAAGTATGAGATGGATAAAGCTAAGCCAATTAATACTCCCATGACTTCTAGTGTTCCGTTGGATAAGGACCCAAGTGGTAAGTCTGTTGATCAGAAGAAGTACAGAGGCATGATTGGATCCTTTCTTTAACAGACTTCTAGTCGACCTGATATTATGTTTAGTGTTTTCCATTATGCTAGGTTTCAAGCTGACCCCAAGGAATCCCACCTGACTGCTATTAAGATAATTTTTAGATACCTTTTGGGGACTCAAAGCTTAGGGATTTGGTATCCGAGGCACAACACTTCCTTTGAGATTATTGGATTTTCTGACTCTGATTTTATAGGATGCAAGGTGGACAGAAAAGCACTTCAGGAACTTGTCAATTCATAGGACAATCTTTGGTTTCATGGTCTAGTAGAAAGCAAAACTCTGGTGCACTTTTCACTGCTGAAGCTGAGTACATTGCTCTTGGAAGTTGTGTGGCCCAAGTCCTTTGGTTGAAACAATAGGTATTGGATTTAGGATTACCTGTAGGAACCATCTCAATCTTTTGTGATAACAATAGTGCCATATGCATCTCTAAGAATCCTATCCAACATTCAAGGACAAAGCACATTGACATTTGGCATAACTTTATTAGAGATCATGTGATCAAGGGAGACATTGATTTACAGCATATGACAACTGAAAATCAACTGGGTAACATCTTTACTAAACCACTAGCCTTTGACACTTTCAGCTCTTTAAGAACCATATTAGGTGTGATTGACATAAATGCATGAACTTGATCTTTTACTCACTTTCTTTTGCTTTCGATTTATTTCTTTTATTTACTTTTCATTTTTGTATTTGCTTTCTTTTCTTCTCTTTGCTTTACTTTTAGTTTTTGTTTGGTTTGTTTTACTTTATTTTGTTTTTCAAAATTATCACTGAAATGATATCGTATGCCTTGTCCTTGCCTTTGAAAGTTTGTAGTCAATGTATTACATCTCTTAATCTATTAGATGGTAAAATATATCGTTGATTGTGTCTCTTTCTCTAACCTATTTTAGTGCATAGTTTTCTTTCTAATCAAAATCTATCTCAATTTAACGATTGTGTATAAAATTAAGATCTTTTCTAACCTTGCTAAAGAAAATCTATCTTGTATTTATAATGATTAAAGTCTTTTTTCACATCAAAATTCCTCGTTACTCTTGTCATTGGTTATTGATTCTGTTTTGTGAATAATTCTTCTCTATGTTAGAGAGAGAGCTCCTATTCTCTAATATCTAGAAGATATACTCACAACTAAGGATTTTTTTAAGAGATTGTAAAAGAGAATAGAGCTTGCAAAAAAAAATTGGCCAATGATGCCAACAAAAGATGTGCAATGACGGCAAATTGAAAAAAAAAATCAAAGAGCAAAAGATGCGCAAAGCAACAATCAATTGACAAGAGGCATAAAATGAGCCCACCAAAAGCAAGCTCTCTTCTCCTTTCAAATCTTTTAAAACTTAGAAGATTTCATGTATCAAAGGCTTGATTTCGAGTATTTTACGATTGTGACAAATTTACTTTGGTACATTATTCTATAAGATATATATTTTTTTAAATCAAGTGATCAATGGATGTTTTTTTCATACCCAATTAAATTTTTGAGATTAGATTATTGATTTCCAAAGATGATTCTACCCTAAAAGAAAGTCCGAGCAAAGGGTAACCATGATCGGATATTATACTGTTTTGTGGATTTTTTGATGTTGATTCATTAGCTCACAAATTTTTAAAATCAATCACATGGAATACTTCATCTTGTTCATGCCTTGGCTAAAAAAAAAATTGTTTACTTTGTTTCTTGCTTTCCTCCTCCTTTTTGAGATGTCCAAAGGGGGAGTAGTAGGGTTGCATGTTAGTAGGGTTGTATGTTTGAACTTTTATTCTGAATTTTAATTTTACACTGCTGTTTTTGAAATAATCATAGGAGTGTTTGCCATCATCAAAAAGGGGGAGATTGTTGCAGATGTGGTTTCATGAATTATGGTTTTGATGATAGCAAACAATATGACTGCCTTTTCTCTACTAACTTTTAAGGACTCAAAGATCAGACGGAAATCGGAATCAGCTCAAGACTAGGTAGTTTAGGGTTGACTCAGTCTGTAATTTTCTTTTTTCCTTTTCTTGAGTCAATTGTAAAAATTTGAAGTGACTGATGTTAAGTAACCCTACACAAACACACTTGAGAGATTTAGAATTTGTGTTTTTACTCTCATCATCTCGGACGATATTTATATCATCCTGGATGATCGAGTTCAAAACATAAGTTTTAATCAAGATTTCTTAGTTAAGGCAGCCGTAAATAACTAATCATCCTGGATGATACATTTATCAGACAGGACGATATGCTCAAAACAGAAAGAAATAGCCGCCATGATCAATTTAGGTATTTTGTATTATTGGCAATCGGCCAAGACGACAGTGAGATTGGCCTGGATGATATTACACAATTATGCCTAAATATATCCAGGAATAAATGAAGTAATTAAGGATGATTAATACGATACCATCATCCCGGACGATCATAGGATCGGCCATGACGATCTATTCAAAAACCCTTAGTTACTCCTAGACGATAACTATTGGCCAGCTCAAATTCAGGGTGATGCTCTGGATGATTTTCCTCTGATTTGAACTAATCATTCGGGGAGATCATGAGATCGGCCTGGACAATCAAGCCAATTTTCAAACATCCAGATCATCTTCAGGGCGATGTTCTGGCCGATCATCTCTATTTTGAACTAATCGTACAGGACGATATTATTATCATCCTAGACGATAAAGTCAGCAAATTGTAATTATTGAGCTCCTTTGAAGCTCTTATATTTAAGAGCTCTTGTTCAACATTTTTTGTAGATCTTTGGCTGCTGTATTGACCTGAGAAAACCTAAAGGAGAGAGAAAGAGGGAGAGAGAGAGAGAGAGGATCTTGTGAGTGGGAGGTTGTTAGGGAGTTCACAAGGGTTTCTCCAAGCATTGTTTCACTTCTTCTTCCCTAGAGTCTCTTGTCCTTGGAAGGGTTGAGAGAGGTATGCTTCAGCAATCGATCGAGGTTCTTTGCTTGCTTTAAGAGGAAGCAAAAGGAGTTGGGTTCTCTGCCTTGTCGGATGTGGCAAAAAGGAGGTGTTTCGTAAGGGCTTCTCCGCCTAGCTGTGAGGGCTAAAGGAGATTCACGTTGGTAGTGCAATACTCGGAGGGCTCCTCCGGGGAGTGGACGTAGGTCAAGTTCACCGAACCACTATAAACTCTTGTGTTCTTTTTACTTCTTCTACACTTTAATTTTCCGCACTTGTTTTTTCCATGGTGATTTTGGTTTGTGATATTTGTTCTTGGTTTTAAAGAATTTTTAAAAATAACAATTCACCCCCCCCCCCCCTCTTGGTTAGCCTCGGGACTAGTTCATAGGGCCTAACATCCCTAAGGAACTTTCAATTAGTGGATGGCAGGTTAAATGTTACTAGTTATATTTCATCTGCTTTGGTTATCTAGGTATTCCGTACCTTTTCATGTATCTTTGTTCTGATGGGGGGACCTGTGATCCTCTGGTTGGTGTTTTTGAAGCTATGGTTTTGTGATTATCTGTTTTGTGGGGAGTGTGATGATATGAAGTGGGTTTGTTTCTGGATATCCTGGACAGTTCAACTGGGGTTTGTTGGCTGTGCCGGTGGACCTTTTCTGTGATGTTTTTGGTTGGTAACTTGAGTAGGATTGAGCGGCTTGTGGTTTTTCCTAATGAGGCTTATTTTTACGGGAGCCTTCTGAGCTCTATTAGTCATCTTCCTTAGACTGGCTTTTATTGGAACAATTGTGGCATTTGTTTCTATTATACAAATATTTTTATCCTCTACTGTTGTTTCTTAACTTATATCTTGTTCTGGTTTAGCTGTGTTTTTTTTTCCTTTTCGTACATGTGGAGCTTATTAGGTTGGATTCTAAGATTTTTGGCAGAAAGACTGGGCATTCCTGTTTTTATATTGTCTTTCTTTTTGGACGCTTTTCTATAGCATCATTAGAATGTTTCTAGGTGTCTTTATTTTCTTGTGTAGTGAAGATAATTGGCTTGTACGCTTTTCTTCTTTTTGTTTTATAGCTCGTAAGAGCATTAGTGAGCCGATTGTGTCCTATAAGAATTCCATAACCTCCTTTTTTTTACATTAACACGTAGGCTCCTCTGTGGGTTTTAACCCAAAAAGATAGACTCTCTTATCTCTCTCTATTTTAGCTACATAGCATCTGACTCCTTATCGACCTCTTGTACTATATCTAGCCCGATGCCAATACTCATGTTGTAGCCGAACACTTAACCCAAAATAGAGACCCTAACTCCTCCAAACCTCTTCAAACTGCAGCCAATAGAGCAACTATCCGACTTCTTTAAGCAATTATGTATGTAACTTATTTAATTTTTAATTATTAATTATTACTAATTAGTATATATATATATATATATATATATATATATATATATATATATATATATATATATATATATATATATATATATAGATAAACTAAAAAGAAATAGGCAAAAATAGAAAAAAGCAATAAAAAAAGAATAGACTTAAAAAAAAATAAAAAAGGGAAGAAAACGAAAGAAGTTTTGGTTTGTATTTTGTCTCCATTTTTGTGCACCGTCGTTGCCTCTCCGCATAGATATTAAAATTCCAACTTAAAACCCTACACTCCATGTTTGTACTGAGCCAAAAAATGACTTATACATGCTCTTATTGCATGGTAGGAAGGAATACGATGCGACATATACGATGAGGCAGTTAGGCCCTATACATGCTCTTGTAGAATGGTGGGGATAATCTTAAGTACCTGTATGCAGCTTTGTACTTGCGAGGAAAGAAAAATATGTTTTTTAATAGGTATTTTGAAGCCCCCATTAATGCTCTTCTAGCATGGTGGGATCGAAGATTGTACGGCCTCAGTGTCTATGAACACTACCATACTTGCTTTTATTAGCGTGATGGGATGGCCCAGTTTCTCGTAGTCTCTCCTAAATAGGGGAGCCTCCGAGAGGATACTAAAATTTTTTGTGAATAGGGAACCACTCTCGTACTTGAATTTGAACTAACGACGAATTAAAAACAAACTATAATGAACTAAAATGAATTTGAATCCAAATAAGTGATAATGAATTGCAGGGGACCATGGTTGTTCCTAGATTTGAGCTGGGCATGGGACTTGACTTGAATTTTAACAAGGAACTTAAATGAATACAAGGGACATGAAGTTGACTTGAATATAATTATGATGACTCAAACTAGATTTCGACGTGAATAAACTGCAGAGGATATGAATTTGATTTGAGAAATCAATTATACTTGTGACTATAAGGAAAATTAGACCAAAGTAATTAATAAAAGTGAAAATCATGAATTAATAGGTTCAAAAGAATATGTTAATTTGTCATTATCATCTAACTAAAGTCTAACATGTGATCAAGTCATTCATAATAAGGAAAAGATCTATGAATTGAATTATGAAATGTTAGACCTCACATACAGTATACAGATGTAGAATGAGATTAAGATTCCTAAGTGCATGCTATGAAACCCCATAAGTAAAAGAAAGCTAACTCTTCAATATCGAAGTGCCTTTTTGAGGGATAATTTTTATTAGAAACTTCATAGTTAAGCATGCTCATTCCAAAGTAATTTTAGTATTGGTGTCCTACTAGGAAGTTAAACAGACAGGATAAAACTTTGAGGGACTTAGGCTAAAGTGGATAATATCACGATAGTTAAGAGTTTGGCTTTTCACAAATTGTATCAATGAAATACACCAGTCGAAAGATGGGATTTAAGTGCCATATAAGATAAAGTGCTACGCCATGGGAGCCACCTCATGAACCATGTATGGGACAAAGTGCTACATGATGGGAGCCACCACTTGACCTTATAGCAGCCACCTCAAGAGTTCTATCTACCTGGTGGCTGATTATGGGATACAGATGCTCACGAGGATGTTAGTTACTTGAGTGATGGAGATTGTGAACCCCCTTAAGGAAAAGAAAGCTAACTCTTAAATATTGAGGCACATTTGGTATAATGGCTAGAATTTCTATAAAAAAACTCCATAATCAAGCATGCTCATCCTAGAGCAATTCTAGGATGGGTGACCTACTAGTAAGTTAAACCAACATAGCAACATCATAAGGCTCGTATGCCAAAGAATAAAATATCTCCATAGTTACTATTACAAATGGCATTAGAGAAATACACCAGTCGAAAGATGGAAGCTAAGTGTCATATAAGACAAAGTGCTACTCCATGGGAGCCATCTCTTAAACCATGTATAGGATAAAGTGCTACATAACGGGAACCACCACTTAAGCTTATAGGGGCTACCTCTATAGTCCTATCTATCTAGTGGATGATTGTAGGATATAGATGCTGATCAGGACATTAGTTACTTAAGTGGGGGAGATTGTGAACCTTAAGTAAAAGAAAGCTAACTCTTAAACATCAAGGTGGCTTTTGGTGCAATGGCTAGAAATTCTGTAAGAAGCTCTGTAGTTAAGTGTGCTCATCCCATAGAAATTCTGGGATGGGTGACCAATTGTGAAGTTACACCAACAGAACAAAATCGTGAGGCGCTTAGGCCAAAGCAGACAATATCTTGATAATTAAGATATTGGGCTGTCACACATGCAATGGTTCATCCATGAGTAGTGCAGTGATACATTCATGAATAGAAGTCTATAATGATTGTTCATACCAACTATGATAATAGCGTGGCAAGCATACATTCCTATTCTATACAAGTATAAAGGAAGTGATCATTTTAGTATTCTTGAGTCAACATTGAGCAACACACAATTGACTAGAGTAGTCCTCTATGAACATAAATATTATGGTACAAAGAATAACACTTTATGTTGTTCAAATGTTAAGATAATCCTTGCAAATAATAAAGTTTCTTGCCGACATGTTCAGTACAATGTGCAATGACTATGAGTACAGTCAACAACAATTAAGTGTTAAGCAAATATATCAAATCCTTACGAGTAACGAAGAGTGATGCATGATGGACATGATGAACTTCTGCAAATGGTGACAATCAATATGTGATAAACATGAAGAGCATTTCACAAGAATAGATAAAAGAGTTATAGTGAATGTATTTGGCACACAGTCGTTGCCACCAAACTTTAGATAAATCAAGCCCTTACGGATGCTAATCCCTCCCTACAGACATATGTGAAAATTTCCATTCATCAAAGGGTGATAGTAATAGATTGTTGATGAAAATATCAACGTCACTACATGATAATGAGAAATAATCACTTATAAGCCATAAAGGACTTTTATTGTATATTTGATGTACTGTATTTTTCTCTTATGATAGTGAGAAATATACAAAATAACATAGCATCCTGCTGACCGATATGTATGAAAAGTCATTTGTACATGCAACTCAACTAACGGCCAACAGTAATATGCAAGCATATACACTGTTCTCCCATAAGTGAAGATACCTGACAAATAGCAAATGCAAATGTCCACATGCAGTTGTAAAGGAATAGTCATATAAATCAAAAATCACTTACGAGATAAATGCCAAAGGAACATAGAAAGTGCAAATGCTCTCGAGCTACTATAGAAAACTCATTGTACATACAACGGGCTATATATGAGCGAGTACAAGAGAACTACAGTGAATGTATTTATTTATAAACAATAGCCCGAGATTTGTTAGGGCACAATCATCTACTTACATGAAATGATAAGAAGTGCACGATATTCTACCTGTGTGAAACATAGAAAATAACTAATGCAATGCCACACAACAGGATCTACAACATCAAAACAAACATACATAAGGTGTTTACAAATATTCCAAAAATGCCCCCGCATATGCTTTGTAATATGTATGCACATAGGTGCACATAAGGGGATATATAATATGATCCTATGGGCCTCATCGAGCGTGTTATGGATACACATGTGACTTCTAAGGATGCTCAACGAGTCAATAAATAAATCACAGTTTGAGCCGATTCTTCTATATGGATACATAGGAGTCAACAAGGCTCGAATGATCAAACAGATATATGGTCAAGATGTTAGTTCAAATATATTTTTTAAACATTCATATAAGCCTTCAAGGTCTATGACAAAAGAAGTTCATTAACAAAATATAAAGCCTATGGACTCGATCCTCTATTGATCAGCAGATAGAGTCAACAAAGTCTAATCAATAAAAAATAAATTTTTAGTAAAACCCCGATGATAATCGTGTTGAATCTAAATCTCAAACTGAGGGGTTAATTTTAAACACCCAAAGTTCCACCCAAATACCCACAATGTCCAAAATCCCAAAATCATCCAAGTCTACAATATTTAAAACTAAAATAATCCATCAAATTACATAAAGAAAGACTCATCCACCCTTTGTAATAGTTTACTAAGGTGAAAAAATTAAAAGTTACCTTAGCTCAAAAAAGAGCTCATGTTTGGTCGAGAATATCACTAGGATTCAGTCTTAAACAATTTCTTGCTAGTAAGAATATGACATCTGTCTTCTAATCGGAGGTTTTGCCACCAAATGGCACCGCAGAATAAATGGTTATGACCAGGGGCCTCTGAACCGAGTGGTTTGCCGCCAAATGGAACAACTACATTACAATTATGGCCAGAGCCCATATGTTACCCAATGGCATTAAATTCATGAGATATGAATCAATAGGATATAATTGATACAGCACAAAGCCCTTTGTTAGCAAAGGTGGATTCAAATTTGTCCCCTTAGACAAACACCCACCCCAGGTATATAAGGTACCCTTAGAAGAAGCAACCCATGGTTGCCGACAAGGATGCTTCTATCAGGTTGGGTCGACTACCTCCTCTAACTAAGGAGACAAGGGACCACGATGGCCCGCCACAATAGAACCATTGGATCTTGATCAGGTCCATCATCCATTCCCCCACCATCCACTTTAAGTGCAAGGTGATAAAATTTCTAATTTTAAATATCAAATTCTCCAATTCTAAATGCCCATTGCTGCTAGTATATGCCAGATAACACAAGTCTTTAGGTATCTAATTAATAGCTAGCCTTAATCGAAAATTCTCTCTAGTCACAGCGAGGGGTAATTAACTATATGAGGTTGTGCATATAGGAAATCATAACTCAGATCTAAATTCCTTGCAAAATGAGGGCCAAATATTTGTGTAGTGTCTTATCTACAAACTCATCTGCCTTTCCAAAATTTACCCCAACCCTTAATCCGTTAAAACTCCCGCAAAAAGCTAATAGGGAGGCTGGGGCCGAATTTTCAGAGCCCACAAAGTCTCAAACTTCTATACTTTTTTCCTTTAAATGAAATGCCTATTCAAGAAAAGAACATTGCTACAAGTTATCCCTCTTCATTTTGGTATTTGTTTCTAATGCTCCCAAAAGGAGAGATTGACATGTTGGCTGTTATGTTTAGTCGTATGTATGCATTAAGGCGTAGGATTAGTTATAATTATAGATGAAATCATAATTAGTTAAATCATTTCACTGATAAATTTAGAAATATATATACTCTTTTAGGACAAATCATTTTGCATCTTCATCTTCATTACTAGCAAACTATGATTTTTCTTATGTAAATGGGTGATGGCTTACCCAACACATCATTTAACCATAATAAATATGTGAATATAAATATTCATGTTTATATTTAGTGATTTTAGTATTAAATATTGCATAAATTTTGATAGGAGATATTATACCATTTAGTGATTGAAGAAAGCATAGAAAGGACTCAGAGTCATTAAATTTTAGAAGTTTAAAATGCTCTCCTTACTTTGTTTACGTGACTTTCGCTATCAATTACCACCTAATGAAAAAATAACAATTGTAACAAAGTAAGAATACTATTATAACAATATAGATCAACATGGAAAAATTTCAATACCTAACAAAAGAATTGATAGAAATAAAAAATAAAAAAATAGCTATCAAACAAATGAAAAATGTAAAACCCCGTGATCCACCATAATCATCATAATAAGCTTCCCGATAAACCACATTTCTTTCCTCCCCTTCCTTCTCCCTCCGCCCTCTTCCATCCTCATGTGAGATATAAAATGAGGAAACACACTCTTGTATGATCCCTCACCTATGAAAAGATCATAATGTCCATATCCCTCCATCACCACCCTTTTGTGTTGAAATCCTGGCTGGTGCAACCTCATATACCTATAACCCAACATAGATGTCTCAGGTGTCACTAAAAGACTCCTCCCGCCATAAATATATAGTGTGGGTATATTCATCAAATACATATCCTTTCCTTCAGCATCGATGACAAAGCCGGCATTGCAAATTTTGCGAAGGTGGGGAAAACCAGACATGGGGAGATGGGTCACATTTTGCTTGCTTAGCCACTGGTGCAAGGTTTTACTTATGTTTGCATGCCATAATGCATTTCCAAAAAAGCCTGAGAAGATCTCGCACTCACCAGAGGTGCATTGTTCAGTTCGTGGGATGATTCTTGCTAACTGTTTCAGAACATAGTGCCTAAACTCATCCTTTGAACTATCTGTTATCGATAATGTTTTATTCCTCCCAAGGACTGCCATTGTTACCTGATCAAGCTCAACTTAGTATGCTTTGTGTGATTCAATTATAAAACTTTTGCTGCTTCTAGCTAAGGATGGACAATAAGCATATGTTATTCAAGCTTTGTATAATTGTTTTATGAATATTGTTGCTTCAAGGTAGGCATTAAATAGCAAAGTATAGCTAAAGTATTATGATCCCTGTTCGTGTCTTATTTATTTATTGGTTGGGTAAGATAAAGTTGTCTAAATCTTCTGTCAAAAATGGATTACAAATTGTTTGACTTTCATCTCTTACATTTAATTTCGTGCTAGCTTAAAATTTATTTAAGCTAGCTTGAATCAAGTAGTCTTTAGGGTCAATTTCTTACTGTTTCTGTCAGGTTAGATTCACATTGACATTTGTCCAACAATTGTTCGACTACATTTCATACTGTTTTGCTATCTAATTCAACTTTTAAAATCAAATGTTTGTTTCTAACAGCAACCAATTAAATGCTTGATTTGAAAATTTTCGCCATTGCTTGAAAGCCTAATTGATTATTTTTTGACGTTGTTTCATAACAAGGTAAAAAACAAATCATTTTAACTTACAGGCAGCAAGGGAAGCCTCATTTTTACTAAAGCATAATTTGTTAACTTGAAGAACATGGAGGAGTTCGTGCAAGAAAGAGATGCAATTTTGCTTGCAGAAACATGTCCTCCCATTCAAGCAATGTGAATTGCTAAACCCCCAACACAGTGTGCAATTACATGTATCCTACTGAAAGGACCATGCACCTCGCGAATTTTTTCTATTACTGCAAAATAAGATTATTGTGACACAAATGTTGTTATTGCAGAAATTGAATTAAAATAAAAGTCAATTGGACTCATCACTAGGAACAATCTCACCGGCAGGAATGTCAAACTTCCCAATGTCTTCAATGTTGAAGTCGTTTGGAGGATGAAGAGGATGTAATCTTGGTTGAAGAAGCCAAATATCATATCCTTCCTCTAATAGTATTCTGACCAAATCTCTCCTTTCCGTTGGCAACCAATAACTTTCGCCTGAGTATCCATTCAGCAGAAGTACAGGATATTGTGGTATTTTTGATGTGGCTTATCGTGGTATTGGAGCCCATCCCAACGCCATCATTCCATTTAACCTACGACCTCCACTCCTCTACAGCTTTTAGCATTATTACTTTCCGTTAGTTACTGCTTTTCTGTTTTACTGCCACATGCCAAGTAGTGACCAGCTCAGCTTAATATTGCTATTTTCATATTTAGTTTTATTAGAGTATTACTTATGTACTGGTTGGAAGGAGGAGACACTAGAATTTTGAATACTAATACTTGAACTTTCTACCTATACTCCTGCTCTATCCTTCTTTTCCCTGTTCTGTCTTCTCTGTTTTCTGTTCTTTCTTCTCTGTTTTCTGTTCTTGCAGGTTTGTTCCGGTTTTCACACCAATTTTATCTTGAGGTTTCCACAAATTTGGAATTCTCTTCCATTGCTTGCAGCTAATAGTACAACCATGTTCTGCTTACTTTGCAAACAATTAATTAACTAGATCGTACATGAAGGTGCTCTGGTCCATTTTAACAGTAGTTAATTTACCTGTATTTAAGCTGTGAAGAATATATGGAGGGTAAGGGACTCGTTCTACTTCGGGGGAGTTAAAATCCTCTTTTATATATCTTGGTACTTTCAAGATGTATGTTCTCCAAAGACTTTGCAAAAGAAGGCATATAAATTTGCTTCTGTGCTTTCCTTTCAACCCAACCACACTCCTCAGGAGCTGAAAGATTGATATTCTGAGCTCACCTTGAAGGCTCAGCAGCTCATCGCTTGAATTATTATGTTCTATGTGAGCTTTAACGTCATTATTCTCAATTTTTCTGAAAGTAACATGCATTGTTGTCGACTCCTGCCAAGCATGAGAGGCTAGCAAGAAAGGGTTCGTCACTTTTTTTCCTTTAAGAATATATCTGCGTCAATTAGAGTTAAATCATATTTAATTAGCTTTAATTAAAATTTAATTTTCTTTATAGAAGTATTACTAAAGTAAGTACTTTGAACCCGAGCTTGAAGCTAAAGTTAGGCCATAATGCATGTACTGTGTGTAGGGAGTTCTGCTGTTTACTGCACGTAGGTGGACACCTTACCATCCAAGATAAAGAGCTTCTCCTTCTCAACACTTTTGAAAATAACATAACCACCAACTTTACTTTTGAGAAGAGAACTTGGATCTTCTATAACTGAACTTTCAGGGCCAAAACCTTTGTTATCTCTACAGTTCATATTCATTGTTAAATGAGCGGTGCAAGGCATTCCTGCTATGAAATCTCTCATTTTTTTCTTTCACCAAGACAATATCACTGAACATATTTTCATGTTCTTTTGTAGTTTTTGGTATTGAATCCACATTCTCATCCGCATGTTCGATGCATTCCTTCTCGCGCACTATACTCTTGAATTTTAGAATATCATCTACTAGGTGCTGACTAATATGCTCTGATAAAGTCGTGATTGTAAGGCAAGGGTTTGTGCCAATTGAGCATGGAATTAAAGAAGCATCATATACATATAAACCTTCATGAACTGTTACTTGATTGGCATTTTGGTAAAACACTTGCCCATTTGTATTACAAACCCCTAATGATGCATTTGATGCAGCATTGCACCCTCCAAGGAGATGAACACTAGTGCTTCTATTACATGAGAATGCCTCCCAATTTCCTTGTAATATTCTGTAAAGCTAATATCTTTTTTGGTAGAAGTGGATCATTAGGAGGAATGATTCTGACCTTTTATGCATCGTCATCGAATGTTACTCTTCCATCACAAGCATCATAACCCATCACATTAAGAATCATATAATGACTAGCTTCTAATCCCATGATACTACATTTTAATTTATCTATTAACCCGTGTAAGAACCAATAACAAGTAGGCCAGCCATAGGTTGCTATTCCCTTGAAGTGCAAATAAGGGTATGAAGTAGGAAGAACTCCACTCTGCAAAATATATCACGAAATGTGTGCCTGAAAAATAATTATAATACTAACTGAATCACCAAAGAAAATCAAATTTCCTACCTGAATTGTGAAGCCGCTAGAAGAAGTGAATGAAGCAGAGATTGCAGGCCCTGGCCTGTTATGAAATGCAACCTCTAAGAATTGCTTCTTGTTTAACCTATAAGCACGTAAAGGGGCTTTGCTCCTTGTAACATATGCCACATTGTTTCCATTGCAGCTTTTCCGACGCCTAGTCTATCTGAAAGTCCTAATCCTCTTCTTTGTGATTTGAGGAGAATCTCAGTTGTACCAAGCACTCCAGCTGCAGAAATTATAAATTGTTGAGCACTATACAAGTTTTATTTTCATTTCTTGTTTTACAATGCCAAAGTTTAGTTCCGTTTTTTACCTGAAATAACCACCAAATCTGAACTTATGTAGTCTAAATCATTAAAATAAACTCGCCACCTCCTATGATGACACTTGCCTTTATAAAGACAATCTTCACCTGGATCTTTAACAATATATTGAACTTTGATTTATGCTTTCACCACACATCCAGCCTAAAATAAATTGGAACATTTTGTAAAGTAAAAGATAATAAGTAGTGGTGAATTAAGAAGATGAACAAGCACATGCCTCAACTGCTAAAGCCAAATAGTTCTTATCCGTGGAGTTCTTGGCATTGTAGGGGCAACCAGATAGGCAATTGCCACAAGCTAAGCAATTTTCAAGTTTTTTAGATCCTACCAATTTATGGCCTTCTTCTTCTTCTTTTCTGTCAAAATTTATGCTGAGTTTTATAGGATTAGGTTTATAGTCTTCAATCTCTTCTTCGAGAATTTGTGTCATAACTTGAGCATTAGTGAATTCGGCAGGAACCACCTGTGCTCCCAACATTGAGGATGCTAAACGTTCGAAGTGTTCCCAGTCCTTATTCCAATCTTTTGGCCACCTAGTGCTCTTCTTGTTCTAATTGGTGTAGGCAAAAGCACTCATGCATTTACTAAAGAGCCTCCACCAAATCCACATGCTACTGCGGCTAAAGAATCACCTTCTTCATTATCTGAAACATAATTGAACAAATTCTAGAACATTTTAACATTTAGATTGCATTAAAAATGTATCATCATTTTGGGGGTTGGGGATAATCTGTTTTTTTTTTTTTTTTTTTTTTTTTGAAGAAGCAAAAGTTTGCATTAAAATAAAAGCAGAAAGCCAAAAACTACAAAGTGGATTCCTCCTTCAACAAATTAAAAATGGAAGGAGGAACCTTATTCAAGCTAAACTCTTCCCAAATGAAACTACTAGAAAAACATAGTTAGCACACAAATTTGATAACTTATTACTATTTCTTCCTATACAATTGAAAGTGACAAAGTTAAAATCCTTCAGGAAATCAAGATCCTCCTCTTTGTAACTCCCATTTCTCCAAGCACCATGAAGAAAAGAGGTAATGCTTGAATTGTCACCTTCAATGATGATACCCTTGTACTTGAACATCCAATCTTTAATCACATCCTTCAAAGATTGAATTGCTAGAAGCTCCAATTATGCAATGTCCCAATGTATACAAGATTTTCCAAATGCCAAGAGGAATCTACCTTTGCAATCCCGGAAGACCCCAGTAAATCCCGCTCTATATGAAGAAACTAGAGAGGCATCGACATTGACCTTTAGCCATTTGGGTGGAGGAGGACGCCAAATATTGGATAGTCTATACGACTGGTTAGCATCCCAGTGGCCTAATTTGAAATTGCTTAAGCTGTAAGAAACCGAGGAATAGCAAATAGCATTGGAAGCAATGAAAACTGAGCTTTCTTCCACACCTTCATGAATTCATTTGTTCCTAGCTTTCCAAGATAAGAATATTGCATTAACATAAAGATTAAGGAGCATTCCATCGTTAGGAGCAAGAAGATTATCTAAGACATTCTTCAAATCTATCAAACATAGGAATTCCAAATCCCCGATGGTTTAAGTGTTGAATTACCTCCTTAAGCTTGAGACATTTGCAAACAATATGCTCTACATCTTCAATCTCATTACAACCTCTAGGACAATTACCGCTGTAAATTAACCTTCTATAACATAAAAAATGAAATGACGAAATGGCATTTCTACTTAGTTTCCACATAAAACATCAACCCGTGCATTTAACTTGGCTTTCTTGATCCACTTCCATTGCTGGAACTAATAGCCTTCTTGCACCAAGGCTCTAAAAGCTAACCCAACAATAGAAATTCCAAATTTATGCTATAGCATCTCCATACGGTCTTCATCCCCATCTGGTATAATTTTCACCTGCTTAAAAAGTTTAACCAACTCCATACCGAAATGTTTCAATACACCTCTTCATTCTAGCAACCATCTACTATGAATTCCTTGACTAAGACTACATCATCCACATGTGGAACAACAAACATAGGCTACATGTTGATACATTTATCCATGATCCAAATGTCTTTAAAGGCATCTACTGAGCCTCCATTAGCTACTATCCATCTGACAACTGGTTTCATCATTCTACCTCCATCATTCAATAATCTCCATGAAGAAGAACAACATTTACTCAAATTTCCCATGTCAAGGTGATCACCATATTTAGTAGACAATAAATTGTGCAATAGGGACTCTTTATCCTGAATGAATCTCCAAGCCAACCTAGCTCTTAAAGCAGGAGTTTTAGAGACACTAGAATACAATCCACACCTCCCTTACACAAAGGTTTGCAAAGGTCAAACCAACTTACATAATGTATTCCAAGTCTTTCATTAGACTTATTCCAAATGAAACTCCTACATAATTTTTCTAATTCCTCCAACATTCGTTTCAAAATTAGAGAATGAGTAGCATGAAAAGTAGGGAAAGAAAGCATAGCTGATTTGACCAATGTCAACTTACCTACCAACGATATGAATTTGCTCCCCTATATGTTGAGCATCCTCAAACCTTTGTCAATGATGAATTGAAAGTCATCACTAATAAGTTTCCTTAAGGCAACTTTAATCCCAAGGTAATTGAATTCTTTAACTAGTTTGAATCACATATATGAGAGATGCTTTTCTTCTTCTTCCTGATCACAAATTTTCTAAATAAAATAGCAGATTTACCCATGTTTATACGCAGTCCTGTCCATCCACAAAAATCATATATGATAGTCTTGACTTCCTTTATAGCCCTCCTATTAGCTTCTGAAAACATTATAACATCATCTGCATAGAGTAAATGGGACACTATTGGGCCTACTGGATTAATGCTAATCCCACAAAAGCTTTGAGCAAAAGAATTAGATAGAAGTTGTGAACAAAGAATAAAAAGAAGTGAAGACAAAGGACAACCTTGAAGAAATCCACTCTTAGCTTGAATCTAGTTTGAACAATTGCCATTGATAATCAAAGAGAAAGTAGGATCTTCAACGCACTCCAAAACCAATTTGGAAAACTATAGAGGAAAGTCAAAATATTCCAAGACTTTCCTAAGAGTAGACAAAGACATGGAATCATATGCTTGTTCCATGTCTACCTGGAAAGAAATAAGTCCTTTAGCAGATTTTGAGTACCTAAATTTGTGAAATAATTCTTGAGCAACCATCACATGATCTGATAAAGACCTTCCCTTAATAAAAGCCAGTTGCTCCTTCGAAATTAGCTTTGGAACCACAATTAATATGTTCAAAATCACCTTTGCGACAACCTTGTACACAGAATTACATAGACTAATCGATCTATAATTAGAAGGGAGAAGAGGATTTGATACCTTCGGTATGAGCAAAATGAGTTTTTCCTTCCATCCTTTGTTCAACTCTTCATTGCATAGGACTTGATATATTACTTTCCAAAAACTTGATTTAATAATGTCCCAATAGGCTTTGATAAACAAATAGGAAACTGTTGACCTCCACGTAAAGACCAAAGAGCATCGCATACATACCTCTTACCCACGGGATCCTCGAATCTTGCCGAAGTCTCGCCGATTCGGCGCCGTTCGCGTCGCCTCCCACGAATCCCGCACCTCGCCTCGATTCCGCTCCGCTCAGTGTCGATAAATAGAGGCCGAAGAGGCCTTGGCTCGTATCGATCTCCCACGACACCTCCTCCACGGCTCTCTCTTTGATCCTCTGCTTCCTGAACTCCTCTCTCCCACTCCCGACACCCACCTGCTCTGGTCGATCCCATCTCCACAGCCGACCACCTCTGCCTGTGCCAAACTCCCGTCGGCAGAGAAAAAGAGAGAGAGAGAGAGAGAGCTTTCACCTACCTTCCTCCTCCATTCCCAAGCTAGAGCCGAATCCCCCTTTGACCTTGCCCGATCATCTCTGGCCGAGAGAGAGAGAGAGAGAGAGAGAGAGAGAGAGAGAGAGAGGGAGGAAACCGATCCTACCTATCCTTGCTGTCGCCTCCCTCCTGGTTCCGATCGGAAGTTACGACATTTTGAACGGAGACAAGAACGGGAGCTCACTGGCTGTGTAAGTAACTTTCTCCCTTTCATGCACTTGCTCGGCCAAATCCCGTAAGCCAGCCG
>JACXSL010000560.1:0-31000 GCA_019514585.1 Dendrobium officinale
ATAATGAAGATTGAAAGGGGTACGTGGT
Source organism: Dendrobium officinale (assembly GCA_019514585.1). NCBI lineage: Eukaryota > Viridiplantae > Streptophyta > Magnoliopsida > Asparagales > Orchidaceae > Dendrobium > Dendrobium officinale. Next base: position 29 of record JACXSL010000560.1, read on the forward strand.
TGACTGAAGGAAAATATCAACGGTACAAGTTCATCATAAGAATAGCAAGTTATTTTCAAGGAAGACACAAATCCAGTGCAATAACTCAATATTTAAAGAAGCACATCAAATGAAAATACAAATGTTTGTGAGTATTATAAAGATCTGCAATACATACAATTCCTCTACGAATACAAATGTATGTACAACATCCATCCATGGGCAGATTGCAGAGAGACTTCAGTAAATGCAGTATCCTGAAGTCGACTTCAGTCCATAAAAGAATACATCTACCTGCCCACTTGCAATAATGACGGATATACAACCTGAGCCAAACAACTACAAAGAATACAAGCATCTACGAACGAAGGCAGGAGATTAGTTAGTGCACTATGACCCGCCTACGAAAATCAACAAATAGTGCACGACAGTCTACCTGTACAAAGCAGCGAATAACTCTATTCAGAAGCTGCTACGCCACGCCACCGGATCTGCAACATCCGTACAAGCAGACAGAAGGCGTCTATAAATATTCCAAGAATACCCCTGCATGTGCACTATAAATTGTATACACATAGGTACACTAAAAGGGGTAAAAACAATTATAATACCCGCATGGGCCCCGACGAGCGTGTTATTGGTACACACGTGACGTCTAGGGATGCTGCGCGGGTTAACAAGTGAATTCTAGTTCGAACCCGATCCTCCTATACGGATCGATAGGAGTCGACAAGGTTCAAACTCTCGAACAAATACACGGTTGAGAGGACCAGTATATTTGTTTTAATACATTCATATCAGGACTCCAAACTCTCTAATCAAAAGAATTCACTTACAAAGGCGAAAAGCCTACGAAACCCGATCCTCTGTCAACAGCCCGACGGAGTTGACAAGGTTCGATCCATAAAGAGAAATGACCCCGAACACCCCGATGATGGCCGTGTTGAATGCAGATGTCAACCGGAGAGGTTCCCAAATACTTTCAAATGACTCCCAAATATCCAAATGTCTTTCATAACTCCACACAAATACCCACAAAAATCCAAAAACCCAAAATCCAAAACATCTCAAAATTCCAAAATCCAAAAATATTTAAATTTGAAATTCAACCCATTAACCACTTAAAGCAAAATCCGTCCACCCTCCGCAACAGTTTGTCGGGGCGGACAAATTAAAGTTTACTTTAGCTCACAAAGAGCCAAATGCCTAGTCGAAAATATCACTAGGATCCATTCTCAAACAATATATTGCCAGTAAGGACGTGGTACGAGTCCTCTAACCGGCAGTTTCGCCGCCAAATGGCACTGCAGGTAAACGGTTATGACCCGGGGCCCTCTGAACTGAGTGGTTTTGCCGCCAAATGGCACCACAGATAGCGGTTATGGCCAGAGCCAATATGCTCCTTAATGGCGTTAAATCCTTGAGATATGAATCAATAGGATATGATCGATAGGGCACAAAACCCTCTGTCAGCTAAGGTGGATTTAAATTTGTCCCCTTAGACAAACACCAACCCTGGTCTACAAGGTCCCCTTGGACGAAGCAACCCATGGCTGCTGACAAGGATCCTTCTGTCAGGTTGGGTCGACTACCTCCTCTGACTAAGTAGACCAGGGACCACGATGACCCGGGATGACGGAACCATGGGATCTTGATCGGGTCCATCATCCATTCCCCCACCATCCGCTTTAAGTGTGAGATGGTACAATTTCAACTTTAAATATCAAACTATCCAAATTCCCAAATCCAAATCCAGTTCTCAAATACCCAAATTCAACCCTAAATTTCCAAATATTCAATCTTTCCAATCCAAACCCATTGCTGCTACTATACGCCAGATAACACATATCTCTACGTATCTGATTGACGACTAGCCTTAATCGAAAGTTCTCTCTCGTGATCGGGAGGGGTAATTAACTATAGGGGCTTGCGCCTATAGGAAACCAGAACTCAGATCATAAAGTCCTCACAAAATGAGGGCGAAATCTCTGGGTAGTGTCTTATCTACAAACCCATCTGCCTTCCAAAATTTACCCCGGAACTTAGTTCGTTAAAACTCCCTCGCCGAATAAAGAAAAGCGAGCGGAGGCCGGGGCCGAATTTTCGGAGCCCACAGAAACACCATCCTTGCCAGGTGAAATGTTTCCACCCATTTGCTTCAACACCAACTCCACCTCCTCAATAGAAAAATCTCTTTCTAGAAAATTAATATCATCATTGTTTAGAGCATTAAGTGCAGCCGGCCAACCATCTAGATTGCAATTCCTGAGATCCCACTTTTTCTCAAAAAATTGAAAGAAAACATCTTCAATCAGATTTTGTTCTTCCACCAAAAAACTATTTTCATCCTTCACTTTGGCAATGCTGTTGGAGTTTCTTCTTGCACTAGCATATCAGTGAAAAAATTTTGAGTTGCATTCTCTCTCTACTAACCACTCCACCTTTGATCTTTGCTTCCACCATGAATTCAAGCAAGCCATGGTTGAATTCAATTCATTAACTTTAGCTTTAAGGCTCCAACACTCTATTTCCGAGAGTGACCCATATATTGATTACTTATTTTGAAGCTCCATGATATCTTTCAAAAGGTCTTCTTTAAGTTGATTAAGATCCTTTAACTTAGCTTTGCTCCAAAAAAATAATGATTTCAATGATCTTATAAACTTAATGTTGAGAATTTGTGAAGTACTTCCCGGATAAGCTTTGCTCCATTCCTTCCTCACCACAGCAAAAGAAGTAGGTTAAGATGCCCAAATGTCTTCGAAATTGATGTTACTTTTGGTGACCGGAATAAAATCAAGAATATTCAAAAGGATAGGACAATGGTCTGATGCAATTCTTACCAAATGTCTCACAACCAAATGATGTGAAGAGCTTAAAGCAGTTGAATTGATGAAGCATCTATTCAATCTTTAAAGAATCCTTGCTCCACCACTTTTATTATTGCACCGAGTAAATTTCGGTCCAATGAAACCAACTTCATGAAGGTTATTATTTAGAAAACATTCCTTCATCTCCTTCGGGACTTGGGAAAATAAGAAACTTCTACCCCCTCTTTTATCCTCCTTGGCAAATATACAATTGAAATCACCACCTATTTCCATAGGTACTTCTATAGTGGAATATTTATCCAACATTGCCCAAAGATCTCTTCTTTTATGCACCTCTTTACTTCCATAAACCGAAGCCACCCTGCATATTCCTTTGTTAAACATTTTAAGATCACCAATAACCACTTGAGAAGAAGAATTAATAACAGAAAAATTATCTAATTTAGAATTCCGTAAAATTAAAATGCCACTGGAATTCCCAACTGACGGAACATAAAAAAAGTCCCATCCAATCCTAATCATTAGATTGACTTCACTTCTATCAATAAAAGTCAACTTGGTTTCTACCAAACCCCAAAATAACACACCATGAAGTTTAGCAAATTCCCAAAGATATAGAGAATCACTTTTCTCTCTTGGTCCTCTATAATTCTAAAATGCAATAGAAGACATTTATTTGAGATTAGGGGATGTTGTCCCAAGTGTACCTTTCATATGCAACTTTTGTCTTGTGCTCCTAGATGAAGGATTGATCGGACCCAAGTCCTTTAACTATTTAGATTTCTTCTTCTTAGTTAGCTGTGAGCTAACTACTTTCCCACCACTTTCAGCAATCTCACCATCAAGAGGAACTACTGTTGAAGCCTATGTAGCTTTAATTCCTTTAGAAGAAACCACTACATTTTTTAGTAAGAGAAACTATTTTTCCCTCCTCAACTATTGCTCCATCTAGTTTTGGTTGAATAATCTCTCCTTCTACAAGATCCATAAGGACTTTGAAACAATTCTCGTCATTTGGAAGAACAAGCTTGCTGATTTCAGATTCCACTGGTTGAGCATAACTGCCATCAACAACCAAATTATTAGTTTTATTGCATAACAAAATTGGTTGCAAATGTTCTAGAACTTCATTAGGCATGGTAGCTTTGCTATCTTCATCTCTTTTGTCATTATTTTTTACAGCTACATAAGTTTTCCTCCCTTAAGTATGAGGAACAAACTTTCTATTAACATTATTGTTAAATCTCTTCTTCCGATAATTAACCAACATCCATGGGCCATAACCATCTTTGTTATTGAACCTTTCTACTACCGGTTCGTGACTACCTCCAGCATTGCTTGTTTCCACCGAAGTAAATTTGAGTTTTCATGCCTCGTAGACCTCATCATATTATCCATAATGAACTTAGCACAATCCTTCTTGACATGACCAATTTTTCCACACTCAAAACAAAATTTGGGAATCCTTTCATACTCGATCTTCTGAAAGAATTTCTCTTCAACTCCCTCCACCCATACACCTAAAGGTAGATTCGCATCCAAATTAATTCAAACACACACCCTTCCATATTCTCTCTGGCCCACTGAAACATGTTACCATCAATCAAGTAAGGCTTTCCACCATGGATGATATTCCGGCAATGTTAATCTCATCCAAACAACAAAGTGCTGAATTAGGAAATATAATCCAAATTGGAGCAATTAAGCCTTGGAGTGAATTAAGAGAAAAGCTTTGAGTCCATCTATCAATTCCCATAATATTACCGTTAACCAACCAAGTTCCATTAGTCAAAATAGCTTCCAAATGATCGGGATCATAGAACAAGCATAGAACCCATCCCAATCCAAGCATAATGAGATGGAATTTCCCATATTGAGATCAGTGTTTCCTCAATTCTTAGTTAATTAAAGAAAAAGAAACCTCACCACCAAAATTTTTGATAACTAATGAGTTTTCTAGTTTTTTTTAGTTCTCCAAAACTTTCTGTTCATGAAGCTTGGAAGAATTACCATCCTCCGATAAGCAGTTTCCAAAGACCAAATCAGAAACTTTGATATTTCCTTTCTTGATCCAAGCATTTTGCTAATTCCCTAAATTAGAACGAATAGGTAAATCATCATTAACATCATCGCACCTACCTAGTTCTCAAGATATGCAGTTCTGCACCTCCACCAGGTCGGACTGTGGATTTACAATAGTTGTCGGAACCTTAGCCAGTTCAGCAACATTAGACTCCTCAGATACTTTATCCCCCCTCAGTGGAGAACCTTCCTGTTCAATGCTAACAAAATTCAATCCTACAGCATTCAAACAGTTATTTCCATCAGCACTCAGTTTCCAAGAAGAGTTTGATGAAGGAAATGCCACCGAATCTCCCCTAGCAGATGTCGACACTCCAGATTTAGCAAAGGCCTTTAGATTGTCTTTAATCAAGATTTTATTTCCCTTACCAACAACTTCTGTATCTTTTTTCTTAAACAATAAATCACCCTCATTTATGATTAAAGGTATACATGTCTTAGCATTAGACTTAATGCCATGGTTTAAAGAGGTTTTGTCATCACCGAATGCTGGAGGAGACGATGATAATCTGCAAGATGCACCAATCAGGGCTCGTGAAGATGAACCCTGATCATCAAACGGCCTGTTGGCCAATGGGGGCCAACGACCATCCACCATCACTGAAATCCAAAAATCCTGCAATTTGCAGATTTGAAAACAAAGAACTTCAAAATCTCAGAGTTTCTCTCACTAACTTTCTTTCACTTGAACGATGACTTTTTGATTCCGGGGATAATCTGTATGGAGAAAAGATTTTGCGATAAAAATTAACAGTTCAACATTAAGATAATGACAACTCTTGAAAACATAAGAGATTGTTTAGTACTTAGTTGCGAGATGGATATTATTTTTCAACTGAATAATTATGCTCATCAGCATATCATATGATAGATTTAAAAAAATGTGCAAAATGAACCAGGCAAGATATTTTTGCCACATGCATTTCCATACAAGGATCTAATTGTAATGATGTTTGCATCTATGTTTATCTTACTTTTTTTTTTTTGAAGAAACAAATCAATTGCATTAACTCATAAAAAAAAAAACAATTACAACTAACTACGCGTTATTTTCAAGTTCCACCTTTAACAAACTAAGAAAAGGAGGAACCTTATTAAAACTAATAGCATCCCAAAGAAAATCACTAAAATGAGCATAGTTAGCACACTAATCAGCTAACTTATTACAATTCCTATCAATACAATTAAAAATAACATGGTTGAAATCCTTGAGAAAAGAAAGACTCTCCGACCACTGTCTGCCCTTCCATATTGAATTTTGAAGAAGATTGATAATATTATAATTATCACCTTCGATGATAATTCCCTTATAAATCAACATCAAATCTTTAATAAAATCCCTTAGAGATTGAATATCTAAAGCTCAACTTGGGATACATCCCAATGAACACAATTCTTTTCAAAAGCAAGTAGAAATCTGACTTTACTATCACGAAATAAACCACCAATATCTGCCTTGTATTGCGGTAATAAAGAAGCATCAACATTTACCTTAATCCAATCAGATGGAGGAGGGTACGAATGAATTCAACAATTGCCTGCTCGACTGATTAACACCCCAATGGCCCGAATTTAAACCACAAATAGAAGAAGAAAACAAAGCATAATTCACTGCTTTTGCAGTAATCACCATCGAGCTCTCTTTAACTCCTTGGTGAATAAACTAATTCCTACCCTTCCAAGATAGATAAATCGAATTACAGAACAGGTTAACTAACAACCTATTATCCGAAGGCATATGACTTAGCCATTGACAACAAACTTCAAATGTATCAAAAGAAGGGATCCCAAACCCCCATTTATTTAGGTAATGAACAACCTTCAACCACTTCACACATTTTTTGTCATATGTTCTAAATCTTTAATAGTGTTGCAACCTCTAGAAAAAGAAAAACCATCTTGCAATCTCCTATAAGATAGGAATTGAAATGTTAGAATAGCAGTGTTGTATAAACTCCACCAGAATAGCTCAACTCATGGCATAAGCTTGGCCTTCTTGATCCACTTCAAGTAAAGAATGGTAGGTTGATTCCGCTCTAAAGCTTCAGAAGCCATTGGAGAGATCAATCTCCTAAAATTCTTGTAAATAACTTCCACACAATCATCACACACCTCAGACATAACTTGAATTTGACAGATCAACTCCACAAGCTCTTTTTCAAAAAATTTCTCGAGCTCATCTACATTTTAATCTCCGTCTACAATGTGCTTGTCTAACATTAAGTCATCACTTCCTAGAGTTGCCACAAATGTTGACCACTTATTAATGCATATTTCCCAAATCCAAACATCCTTGAACACATCTACAGAGCTACCATCCATAATTTTCCACCTAACAATGGAATTCAGACATCTTCCACCATCAGAAATAATTTTCCAAGATGCTGAGCCTCGCTTCTTAGCACCAATCTCCCCATACCGAGAACCATATTTTGGTTCAAGGACTTTATGTGAGAAAGAATCTTTATCCTGAACATATTTCTAAGCCAACTCTGCTCTTAGAGGTCCAACTTTACTTGCACAAGAGTGTAAACCACGCCCTCACAACTCAATTGGCTTGCACAACACATTCCAACTAACATAATAAAGACCAAGCCTCCCATCCAACTTATTCCATATAAAACTTCTACACATCTTATCAAGCTCATCAAGAACACCTCTAAGGACTAGATAGTGCGTGCAATGAAAAGTAGGATAAGATAGCATAACTTGTTTAACAAGAATAAACTTCCCTGCTAAGGAGATGAACTTACTTCCCCAAGCATTCATCATTCTCAAAACTTTGTCAATAATGAACTAGAAATTTGCCCCTACTAGCATCCTCAAAGCAATTTTAATTCCAAGATAACTGAACTCTTTAACTTATTTAAACCCCATGAAATGTGTTATGACTTTCCTTTTCTTCCTTTTAACATATTTTGCAAAAAGAATAACAAATTTGTTAATATTTATCCTTTGCACTGTCCAATGATAGAAATTTAATAAAATACCCTTAATCTCCTTTACAACCTTAGTATTAGCTTCACAAAAAATAATATTATCATCCGTATACAGAAAATGGGAAATCCTTAGTCCATTTGGAAAATATGAACACCAATAGAACCATCTTTCTGAATAAAGCATTGGATAGAAGTTGAGAGCAAAGAATAAAAGAAAAAATTGATAAAGGACAACCTTGATGTAAACCGCTCTTGGTGTTGATCCACTTAGAAGAAATACCATTAATCAACAATGAAAACCTTGGATTTTCAACACATTCCATAATATGTCTTGAAAGCATTAGAGAAAAACCGAAATACTCCAAAACATTCCTCAAGATATCACAATTCATGCAGTCATAAGCTTGCTCCATATCAATCTTTAAAGAGACTTAACCTTTAGAAGATTTAGAAAATATGAACTTGTGGAACACTTCTTGAGCTACTAGCACATAGTCTGACAATGACCTCCCCTTAAGAAATTTCACTTGCTCTTCCGATATCAGCTTCGACAAAATGGATATCAATCTATTCAAAATCATCTTGGCAACACCTTGTAGACCATCTTACAAAGGCTGATAGGCGTATCATTTGCAGGAATCGTATGATTGCTCATCTTAGGGATAAACACAATTAAGGTCTCTTTCCACTCCGTATTCATTACACCATAATTAAAAAATTGGTTAATAGCATTCCAGAAATCTACCTTAATAACATCCCAATATGCTTTGATAAAGGAGTAAGAAATACAATTATTGTCCAAAGCAATGTTACCACCGGCTTGACTAATAATTCCCTCAACCTCCTCCAAAGAAACAACCCTATTCAACAAACCTCTATCAGCTTCATCAAGACAACATAGAGGTGTAGGCCAACCTTCTAGAACTCAATCCCTCTCTTCGATTTTCCATTAAGGAAATGGATAAATATGTCTTCAATTTGATTTTGGTTCTTCACCAATGCTCTATTATCATCAATTACTTTAAAGATCCAATTTGAATTCCTCCTTGCACTAGCAAATGATTAAAAAAATCTAGAATTAATAACTCCCTCGACCATCCATTTGGCCTTTGCACGTTGCCTCCACCAAGTATTCAACCAAGCCAAAGTAAAATTTAGCTCAGTTACCTTTACCTTGAGCTCCCAGCTATATACTTCAGAGAGATTCCCCATTTTAGCTTCCTTCATCTGTAGCTCCAATATCTTCTTCATGAGACAATCCTTCAATAGAATAAACTTCTTTAAGTTGGCTTTACTCTAGAAGGATAAAACTTTCATAGTTTTGTTGCACTTGATATTAAGAACTTCAAATCAACTCCCACCAACCCTCTTACTCCATGCTTTCCTTACCAAAACATAAGACATCAGAAATGAAGCCCAAACATTTTCAAATTTAATAATCCTTTTAGCCAAAGACTTGATCTCCAAAAGATTTAATATAACAGGATAATGGTCTAAAGCAACTCTTGCAAGATGCCTAGCAACCATTCAAATGGGAAGAACTAATCGCAGTTGAATTCAAGAAACATCTATCCAACCTTTCTAAAAGTCGAACCCCACCAGCCTTGTTATTATGCCATGTGAATTTGGGACCAATACGACCAACCTCATGAAAATCATTGTTTGCAAAAAAGGACTTCATATCCTTGGTTCCTTCGAAAAAAGTATGTCTTTTCCCTCCCTTTTATCCTCCTTAGATAACAAGCAATTAGAATCACCTCCCACTACCATAGGCACATCTTTGGAAGAGTAAACTTCCAACTCCCTCCAAAGCTCCCTCTTTTTATAAACATCCTTGCTCCCATAAATAGAAGAAAACCTACACAAACCTTTATTCATCACTTTTAACTCACCAATAACAAATTGGTAAGAAAGTTCTAAAAAAAAAAAGGAGGCCACACTAGTCTTCAATGACACTAGAATAACTCTAGACAACCCATAAGAGGGAACTTGAAAATAGTCCCTATCTGCACCAATCAATGCATTAACTTTCCTTCTATCAATGGAAGGCAATTTAGTTTCCAACAAACCCACAAAAAAAAGCTCCATGCTCCTTGAAAGTTCGTTAGGGATGTTAAGCCCTATAAAACTGGCCCAAGGCTAAATAAAGAGAGTGGTGAATTGGATAACTTTAAAGCCAAAGATAAAACTCAAACCAAAATCACTATAGAAATCAAAGTGCGGAAATTAAATAATGCGGAAGCAATAATAAGAAAAGAACACACCGGATTTATAGTGGTTCGGTCAAACCTTGACCTACGTCCACTCCTTGGAGGCACCCTCCAAGTATTGCACTACAAAAGTGTCTCTCCTTTAGCCCCCACAGCAAGGCGGAGAAGCCCTTACAAAATTACTTCCACCTTCCCCGGTGCGGCGGAGTCGTCGGGTCCTTTGACACCAAAGAGATCTTCTTCTTTGGTGAACTTACCTTGAGACAAGCCTTGAATCCAATGGTACTAAGGTGCGAGTTCGCCGGAGCAACCGTGTGGATCCCCCACCACACTCCCTTGAGTTCCTCCCCCTCACAGGATCTTCTCCCTCTCAAACTCCAGTCTTTCCTCTCTCCCTTTCAAGCTCTCTCTTCAAGTTTCCCCCACAAGAATGAAGCTACAATGGCTGCCAAAGACGCTTACAAAGTGTCTTGCCATAGCTTAAATAGAAGTTCTCAAAATGAGCTCATTAATGCAAGTTGCCGCCATTATCGTCCAGGACGATAGACTTATCGTCCTGGCCGATTAGTTCAAATATAAGGAAAATCATCTTGAATGTCGCCCTGAAATGAAGCTGGACGATGTCTAATCATCCCGGATGATCTTGCGATCGGCCCGGACGAAATCCCCATTAATTGCTTTCCAAAACTGCCTGAGAAATTTTGGAAAAATTGTCCTAGATCGTCCTGGATGATATTTTATAGTCCAGGCCGATCCACCAGGTCGATATCCAAAAATAAGAATATCCTAAGTAGATATGGCGGCAGATTCTTGCTGAATTGAGCCGATCGTTCTGGACGATACAAAATCGTCCAGGATGATGTGTTTTGCATAAAGACAGCTGCTTTAATGAGGATGCCCTAATTAGAGTTTCTACTTTTGTCTGATCGTCCAAGACGATATAAGTATCATCCCGGACGATGTTACCAAAAATAAAAATCTTTTAGGGCACAACAGAAAATCTTCCAAGTTACAAATCATCAGATGTCATATCAAATACAATAGACTCAAGAAAGAAAAAAGATTACAAACTGACACAGACCTAGTATATCCAATCTTGAGCTGGTACCAGATTGTAGTCTGATTGTGGACCTGAAACGTTAGCACTTAAGGCAATCGTAGAGAAATAAGGAATGTTTGCTATTATCAAAATCATAAACCATAGATCCACAACAATCTCCCCCTTTTTTATGATGGCAAAACATTTCAATTTGAAATTTAAAAAAAATAAATACTCTTCCTAATCTCCCCTCACTAGAATAACTCTTTTAAAAATAGGGGAGATAAAAATATTTTTGTTGTTTTTAATTTTAAGATACAAACACGAAACAGTACAAAAATTCAACAATACGTTCTCCCCCTTTGACATTATCAAAAAGAGAGCAGGCACAAACAAAAACAAAACGACCAAAAGACAAAAGCATTCCCTGATCTAGTTAAAAACAAATATTCTTAAAAATGAGAAAGTTACCTCTTGGTTTTAATAAAAAACTTAGTAGAATTGGATTGACAACGCATAGCCCAGAAAAAGGTTAGAAATTCAAAATTTGATAATCCAAACTCAAGTTCTTTAAAAAGGCTCAAAAACTTTTTAATTCAATATCTAAATCAAAGAATAAATTAGAAAAAGAAACACTAATTTTTCAAAAACACCTTTCATAAAATATATCTAATAGAAGATTACTGCATGAATTGTTGAATCAGGAATCAAGATTTTCAAATTCAAGTATCGAAAGTATCAAGGGTTTTCTTAAGCTTTTTAGAAGTACAAGAATGATAAGCATTAAATTTTGTTGGCTCATTTTATGCCTCTTGTCAATTTGAATGGTTCTCTTTGCGCATCTTTTGATTTTTGATACACTTTTGTGTATATTTTTTAATTTGGCATCATTGCGTATCTTTTATTTTTGGCATCATTGGCCAATTTTTTTTTTAATATGTTACCTTTCTAAAATTTTAAAAAACAAAAGTAAACCCATCGTATTGATAAAGAGAATTCTTGATTAAGAAAATTATGAGTTATATTCAACAACTTGCAAAAGATCCCTATGCGATAAATAAAATGTAAGGAGATAAAAAATTTAGTTTCAAAAACCAATTTAAAAGATGAAAAAAATTTTAAATCAAAAGTAGGATAACCTCTTTTTAGGAAATAGAGATTGATAATAAAAAATATGAGTTTCCTTCCTTTGACTGTTTTAGAGAAGTCAAACATAACTTACCAAAGATTTAAAAAAAAATAGGAAGAAGATTTTTCATTTTTAGAAAAGTGAATGTTTGTGTTGATTTAAAAAAAAAAACTTTCATGAAAACAAAAAGTTTCAAAGAATAAAAAAAAAACAAAAAAAAAATAAAAAAAAATAATAAAAACAAAAACACAACACAAAAAACAAGAAAGGCTTTTAACCATTATCTCTTTCTTGGTCCGATGCTTCAGAAACCAAATCTGCCCATGAGATTTTTTACCTTTCATTATTTCCCCAATTTAAATTTTGCTTCGCCTTGCACTTTTCTTTTGTAGGAAGAATTCTTAAATTAGGGCACTGATTTTTCATATGTCCAGGCTTGCAGCATCGAAAGCAAATAACATCAGAAGAAATATGGACATACTTACCACTTTTACCTTTTTTCCACTTTGCTTATGCTTTGGTGAGCTTTGTGATTTGCTTGACAAGTCATTGCATTCATCACCAACTAAGCAATCTTTTTTTGTATCTTCAGTTTTTAAAATAATCATTTCACCTGCATCTAAAAGTCTTTGACCCAAACCTTGCTCGTAGGCAATGAGTGAGCCAATCAAATTATCAATAGAATACTCATTCAAATTTTTTGATTCACAAATAACAACTACTTTAGCATCAAACTTATCCAGTAGACAACAAAAAATTTTTGTTAACTTTTTCAAAATTTAAAAATTCTTTTCCTAAAGCATGCAATGAGTTTACAATTTGAATGAATCTGGTATACATGTCTAAGATCGTTTCATAAGGTTTCATGAAAAATAATTCAAAATCATGCATTAACAAATTCAACTTGGATTGCTTGATTTCATTCGTGCCTTCGTATATGGTATATAATTTATCCCAAACTTCCTTACCAGTAGTGCACGTGGATACTAACATAAAATCTTCATCATTTAAAGCACAGAAAAAGAAATTTAAAGATTTTGCATTCAATTGAGCATTTACTTGTTCTTCCTTACTCCATTGATTAAAAGGAATATCAATTTTAATTCCATCTAAAACTCGTGACGGTGAAGAATAACAATTTAAAATCATATGCCACATACGAAAATCAATCGATTGCAAGAAAACAGACATGCGAGTTTTCCAAAAATCAAATGACATATTTTCAAATAAAGGAGGTCTGGTGATTGAATAACCTTCTGCAATATTACGATTAGCCTTGGATCGAAAATTCAAAAGCTTAAAAAAAACTTATTTTATGAATATGGCTTTGATACCACTTGAAAGTTTGTTAGGGATGTTAAGCTCTATAGAACTGGCCCAAGGCTAAATAAAGAGAGTGGTGAATTGAATAACTTTAAAGCCAAAGATAAAACTCAAACCAAAATCACCACAGAAATCAAAGTGAAGAAATTAAATAATGCTAAAGCAATAATAAGAAAAGAACACACCAGATTTATAGTGGTTCGGTCAAACCTTGACCTACGTCCACTCCTTGGAGGCACCCTCCAAGTATTGCACTACAAAAGTGTCTCTCCTTTAGCCCCCACAGCTAGGCGGAGAAGCCCTTGCAAAATCACTTCCACCTATCCCGGTGCGGCGGAGTCGCCGGGTCCTTTGACACCAAAGAGATCTTCTTCTTTAGTGAACTTACCTCGAGACAAGCCTTGAATCTGATGGTACTAAGGTGCGAGTTTGCCGGAGCAACCATGTGGATCCCCAACCACACTCCCTTGAGTTCCTCCCCCTCACATGATCTTCTCCCTCTCAAACTCCACCCTTTCCTCTCTCCCTTTCAAGCTCTCTCTTCAAGTTTCCCCCACAAGAACGAAGCTACAATGGCTGCCAAAGACGCTTACAAAGTGTCTTTCCATAGCTTAAATAGAAGCTCTCAAAATGAACTCATTAATGCAAGTTATCGCCATTATCTATCGTCCTGACCGGTTAGTTCAAATATGAGGAAAATCATCCTGAATATCGCCCTTAAATGAAGCTGGACGATGTCTAATCATCACTTATGATCTTGCAATCGGCCCGAACGAAATCCCCATTAATTGCTTTCCAAAACTGCCTGAGAAATTTTGAAAAAATTATCCTGGATCGTCCTGGACGATATTTTATAGTCCAGGCCGATCCACTAGGCTGATATCCAAAAATAAGAATTTCTTAAGTAGATATGGCGGCAGATTCTTGCTGAATTGAGCCGATCGTCCTGGCCGATACAAAATCATCCAGGACGATGTGTTTTTCATAAAGACGACTGCTTTAATGAGGATGCCCTAATTAGGGTTTCTACTTTGTCCGATCATCCAGGATGATATAAGTATCGTCCCAGACGATGTTACCAAAAATAGAAATCTTTTAAGGCACAACAGAAAATTTTCCAAGTTACAAATCATCAGATGCCATACCAAGTACAACAGACTCAAGAAAGGAAAAAGATTGCAAACTGATAAAGACCTAGTCTACCCAATCTTGAGCTGGTTCCAGATTGCAGTTTGATCGTGTGGACCTGAAACGTTAGCACATAAGGCAATTGTAGAGAAATAAGGAATGTTTGCTATCATCAAAATCATAAACCATAGATCCGCAACACTCCTTAAGATAAAGAGAAGCTTGCCTCTTATTAGCTCCTCTACAATTCCAAAAAGCAATTGATGCCATTTTTTATTAAGGGGGGAAGAGTTCCCCACCTTATCTTTCAACTCCCCATCCAAACTTCTACATATAAGAGCCAACTTAATAGGACCCACTCATCTAAGTTCTTTAGAAATTTTTTTCTTTACAAAAGAAGAACTTCCTTCCTTGAAACCACAATCCTCCTTCAAATCGCCACCTGTAAATTCAGGAGAACAAACTCCACCTTCTCCTTTAGCAAGTACAAATGCATAGATGGAATCATTATTAATTGCTTTAAAAGGATATCATAAACAAAACCACATCCACCTTAATCCATTACTAGATTAATTCTCTCATTACCTCCAATGATCAATGAACTTTCACTTTAGGCTCACCCATCATCATCGCAACTCTACTCGACTCACTTCATTTATACATGAGTCCCCAACATTGACAATGTCTACCCCGGATGATCACCTACATTATTGTGCCTAACGAGAATGTTCTGAGATTGATCCTATTTCTTAGTGATAGATTTGCTCCTTACATTGATATCTAGGTGAAAGTTATCATTGTTAAAGTCTGAACTCTCGATGAAAATTGGGTGCAAGTTAACTTTACTGCATCTATATGCATGCTTTCCCAAAAGCCCTTGCTTCTCCGTTTCATCTTTCCTCAACAAAGCTGACAATGAGCCCTAAAAAGGTCTTTTTCATTGAGCTTCCATCATAATATTGGAAGGTGAAACCAAGAGGACTTTTTCATCTACCTTCCATAATATCAAATCTCAGAGCTACACACAAGTCTAACTCTAATACAAATAAAATAACCTTAAGATTGAATGGAAAGAATTTGTTTGATTGAATTGTGGTCAAAAGTTACATTTATAGGTCAATGATAGAGGGCCATTTCTTAAACAATGCTTCAAAAATTTCTAAATCAACTAAGTAAACATTAAAGAAAATTGATGCATAATTTCTCTTTGATGAGTTTGTTCAATCCATGCACAACATGCAACAATGAATACACTCCGATTTGTGAGTTATATACAACTACTATCACTATTTATTATGTTGTTTTATTTAAACTAATTTAGCTATGATGAATCAGTTATGCATGCTTATTATGACAATTTAAAGGACCATCCATTGAATTTAATAAGTTTATTCCTTAAATTGTAGATTTAAAGGAGCACTGGATATAGTAAGAAAAAAATATTTGTTGTTATGTATTTACAAAGTAATTGCAAGAAGTATGAGCCTATTAAAGACCAAATTTTAGGAGGAGGGTATGTTTTATCAATAATTAATGTCTTCATAAGATTTATTCATGTGGTGAACACCACCACAACTGTTTCAAATAGAGACAATATAAGTCTATAAGTGAAATATTGACTAATAAGATAACTTACTCCTTTTAGTATATTGTATGATAGTTATAGATGCTATGATAATGTTCATAAGAATAGATAATGTTAGCCACTTGTCCTTAGGTCATACTTGAGATATTTGATACTCCTTATGTGTACCCCCACCCTACCCGTAGTACAAGGTTGCTAATATTACTTAAATATCAAAATATTTTAATAAAATCCCATCTATTGGTTCACCATACATGTAATCCACTATGGTCATGTCCATGAATGAACATGTTCATTTGTAGTGATAGGTAGATCTTCAAATATCTCAGCCATATTTCTTTATTTTCTAAATAGTAACCTTCATTAACATATCTCATGTACTTTTCCTTATCATTTGATTATTGGGGCTATTGACTCATATGCATTTGATCATGCTTGGGAGTTTAATATTCTTCTCAAATTTGACTAAAACTAACTAATCTTTATTTGTTACCTTAGTTAATAATAGGTACATTTATAATGGCATTGGCTTAGTTACTCCTACTATGTCTATGACTTTATCTTCGATCATATATCTTTCAAAATTTATATGAAATTTATTATTTTAGAAAATTCTAAAAACTTTAAATGTATCATTGCATTTTTCCACTTCTATTAGTATGTTGGACTAAAGAATGGCTGGTTTATACTCAAAAATGATTTCACATGTGCTTCCTAATAGCTACTAGGTCATGCATAGAGACACACGCTCAAGAGGGTTTTTTCTAAGAATTTGATTGGAACTTGTGGAGGAATCACTGAGGGAATATTGTAATACAATCCCTTCTATTTTTTAACCATATATGTACTCCACTATGGTCATCACGACCATGGAAAGCACATGTTCATCTGTAGTGATAGGTAGATCACTAAATATCTCCGCCAAATTTTTTTTCTTTTCTAAATAATAACATTCATAAACATATCTAACGTACTCTTCCTCATCTTTTGATCATCAGGTTGTTGACTTAAAAGCATTTTTTTATGCGTGGGAGTTTAATATTCTTCTCAAGTTTGAATAAAACAAACTAAACATTATTTGTTACCTAAATTAATTATATAATACACATGTTAATAGCATTGACTCAATTACTCCTGTGTTTATGACTTTATCTTCCATCTTATATATTTCAGAGTTTTTATGAAATCTAATCTTTTTTAGATAAATCTAAAAACTTTTAATTTATCATTACATGTTTTCCACTTCTATAGTATGTTGGATTAAAGGATGGGAGGTGTATACTCATAAATGACTTCACATGTGCTTCCTAGATAGCTACTAGGTCATGGCTAAGAAACTCACTCTTAAGAGGGGTTCCTTTCAGGAATTTGAGTGGAACTTGCACTCGAGGGAATTGATAGGCTTAACTTGCATGGTGGGCTTACTATGGAGCATGACTTGTATGGGGAAAATCAGAGATCTCTCATCAAACCTTCACTCGACGTTATCTCTCTTAAGGGCTCTCCCCCATAACATTCCAATACATCCAACTCAACTTTAGAAAAGTGTTTATTGAACTCACACCAAATACAAGCTAGAATCATTTGACTTGAAGCTCTTCAATACCACAACATCTCACTCATCTTACTCCTTACAACAATTTTAAATTTCCAACATAAGCTATTAATCCCTTCCAATCATTCAGCATGGCTCATATGTAGATTCACCTAGAGCCTACTCGTTATATCAAGGTTGCCCGTAGAGTGCTTGCCACAATAATTTTATCCCATAGAGAGTTCATTCATTGACTTCTTTCTCCTCCAACCTACAAGAAACACGTGTTATATTAATGAGTAATATTGAACGTGAATTATATGCATCATATATTTTCTTTATTTTTTTTTTTGTAGAACTACTTTTAGCTCTCAGAATCTTATATATAAATAATGATAAGGAACTATTAGGGACCTTTGATTCTTGAACAATAAAATTTTCTCTAATAGTGGATATTCTCCTATTCTTAGATCCCTACTCTATCTCTCTTTCTCACTCTCCATAATCTCCATTTTAACTCATAGGTTCTATCTTATCAGGGAGTCATGCTAGTACTATCTAATATTATCTATGAAAAAATTTATGTTCAACATCCTCTGAGGTACAACATACATGGTGTGATGCAAATGATAAGAATACAACCCAAGCCAGATGAGCAATTTCCACAATACCTTCAATCAACATGGAGGATGTCAAATTCACTACTCATCATGACTTACAAGAGATGTAAGAGAGGTTGAATTCACCACAATCACCACAATGTTCAAAATAGTCACTGTTGAGCCCTTTGCTTCTGTAAGAGAAGGTCACAACACATTGGATACTTAGGGATCTTTCACAACCGGTTCACTTAGTGAGCTCTCTCTCCCATTTCATTTCAGGAATTCTTCTATAGTGGCACTACCCCACGAACATACTTGGCAGGCCGCTTTAGGGATTGTTCCCCCTCTTCTTCTAATAGCTCATCAAATTGTTATCGGCGAGCCTCTTTAGCAACCCATGATTCTTAGGGTACTTGCAACCCTTGGCATGCCATTTTTTGCTCAAAAAATGGAAACACCATAAGAAGTAAGTTAAAAACTTTAACAAAAGAACTAATGAAGACTACTCAAATTAAAAGTTCATGAACATGAGGTGATAGATGAGATTATAAAAAGTAATCAGCAGCTCCCTCTTTATTTTAAATAGAACCCACTCCTCTACTAGCAAAGTGAGTATCAATCTCTACTTCTTCAAAAATGTGACATAATGAATCTTCACCATACAAGGATCACACTTAAAATAATAAAAAATATCACCTTCCAGTCATAGACTATGTTTGACATCCCTATCGCTTTTATTGTAGTCGGCAAAAACTGCACAGAGCTGAGCTTCAACACCTTTGTGGGGAAGACATGCCAAAATTTATTTAGCGACCTTAAAAGCTGTCGCTAATGAGAGAAGAAATTCTAATCATCACAAAGTTTGGAAAGACATGGGCAAGGACAACTGCATAATAATTCAGCACCCCCTCCAACTCAGCAAAAAAGGAAATCATAAGCCCAATAGAAAATAGTATTAAGGATTGAACAACAAATCATCAAAAAGTGAGTAAATAAGCTAATTCTCATTCGCCGACCTCACTAGAAAGTTTCAACGACATAGAAACATGCGCGATCAAGAAACTTTGCATGCTCATTTTTTTTTCTCTTCATCATTATAAGATGATTTGAGATTATCTCTCTCACTAGTTGAGCCCTTTTTCTCTCCCATGTCATTCATTAATCTCGAGCAAACCACTACTCACTAGAAGAATCACTATTTTTCAAGCCAATCACTACTCATTTGGAAAATCACCACCAATAAATCCTTTAATTCTAACTCACCCCATCCATTCACACATCATAAGCATTTGGGTAAAATTTTAAAATTGTTCTAATTCTTGCTTTTGACAATCTAGTATTATTATGCACCACTCACTTTGGCAATCTTGCTTGGAGCATTCATCGCATCGCTCTCATTCGCCTCATCATGGTTACGTATAAGCACAAAAAAAAGTATTCACATGACCACTATTAAATTTACATAGTATTAGATAATTTTGTTTTATCACATCAAATTTTACAATATAATATTTTTTTAACAAATACATACATAAAAAAATTAGTGCCTATTTTAAATCATCATACAAAGAGGGTGGGTCAACCCATACACCTTCTAATTTATCCAAAAAATATTTATTACATGTTTTAACCTTGCCAATCATGCATTGTTAATGTAAATGCTTACCTTAGCACTCATCGAGAAAACTATGGAATGCATAGTGATATGTAAGTTCCACATCACATAGACTGTCGCTCTCCTTCAATAGCTTAGTAACCTCCCTGAATATTACCTTCAATCATATTGTTATGCCCGCCATCACATTTTAGGTAAACCATCATATCAACAACCTAGAACCTTGACACAACTTCATCTATAGAGATCAATTGACCTTAGGTGAAAAAGATGTTGGCAAAATTATGACTATAATAGAGAAAAACCATAAGTCCCTTAGAAACACTACTACCTACTCCCTCATCTACTATATCTTATATTAGCAAGTCATGAATCGCCACTTCCATACACACAAATTTCATCCTTCTCACTGACAAACATCAACCTGCCTTGAATTACCAATTCTATTGCTAGAACTTGCTCACCAACAACCATTAGCTCACTGAAAATCATTAGCTTTCTGGTTATTGCTAGCTTATTGGCATTTACCATCTCATTAATAACTAGCCACTCGCCAACTTTATGGGACTCGACAACCATGGCGAGCTTGATGCCTGTGGTTCCTCAATAATCGATGCCCTTAAAATCAATACCAAATTTTTAGTAGGAGATAAGTACAAAACACTCAAAGGGACATCCATAAGCCAATTTTGCAAGTTGATCTCCCTTTGAGACTAAAGGTTGTCCATCATTACTGATACTTCCTTTCTCAATCACTCGGTAGATACTACAACAGCTTGAGGAAATGCAAACTATGAGCTCTCTCTCATGAAGGCAATGTTCTTTCTTAATAATGCTATTTTTAAATAATTAAAGTTATATTTCTTTTGCTTACTTGTTGTAGGAAACACTAGTCCTTGTGCACTCAGAGCCCCCTAAAGGTGACCTCCACAATGTCATTCGCGGCCCCTTTAGTGGTGCTTACCTCATTTATCACATAAAAAAGGCTCCTCGCCATCTTTCTTCATGGTGCTCGTAGGCCTAAGACTCTTAGTAATAGGTAGCTCGGCACTGCTACACATCATAATTTGCATCTTAATCATCTCACGTATTGTCCTTTTTTTGTCCAAACCATTTTTAAGGAGATATTATTAAATGTAGAGTCCAGACATAGCTCTATATCTAAACTCTAATTAAATTGTGACACGTAGATAGGACACATGGATATTCAATATGGATATTATACTTATTCTTCTAATCCCAACTCAACTGACCTATCCCAAAGGTTTCTAGTTTAAATTTAGGGTTTAGGATTATAGCTCCTTTTTTAAATGAAAATACTTAAGAAAGCTACCTAATATTTAAGATATTATCTTAATAAGCATTTGATACCTATTGAGAAAGAAAAAATGAGGGAAACCCAATGAAGATGAAGACTAGTTTGGAGGAGGATGTTGTGTTCTTCGAGTAAATCAAATTCCCACATGATGCTGAGTTTGAAATTCAGTATACAAAGGTTTAGGAAGAAGAAGACTTGAAGTTAAAAAGAACTATAGCCTAAAGGAATGATACATTTTTTTGTACACTTCACATATATGTTGGGGGTCTAAGGGGCAGCGGCCCCTCACAGGGGTCCAAGGGGCATTGCATAGAAAAAAAATTTGGTTTTAAGTGTACTTTTGAGGTTTTGGTTGTTTTTAGTACCTTTATTATGCCATATAAATATATTGTAAAGGGTTTGGGTTTTATAAATTGTTTGTACTTATCCTCCTCTCTATAGTGTAGTTGTTCTCCCTCTCCCATGGATAAAACCCCATATTTTGAATTTTTCATGTAAATCTCTTGTGTTCATTTATGTTTTGCAGACTGTGATTTATTTTTTTTTTATCTTTGATTCATTTCAAAAATATAATATTGCATTCTTGAATACACAGTAAATATGTAGCAAATACACGATAAAGTTATTTTGACTATCAAATAAATAATTCTTACAAGTTCAGTTATAATTGCACATTCGATGCACTATCGATACAAAGTAAATATATAGTTAATAAGTAGTGACATTATCTTGATAGTTTATCTTAATAGTTTTTTTATATTTATAGATAAACATAAATTCAAGAAAATAAATGTAATTTAATACCAAATATAGGCTTGAATCAACATTGATAACACCAAGATTTTGAGAATTAAATGCTGACTTCATTTCTTCTAATATTAAAACAAACATTAATTTGAAGAAATTAAATAATAAATATGGTTTTTAGAAGAATTTACTTGATTTTTTTGGTTTATATCTTGTATGAGGTGGAAGGTAATTTTACAAAATGTTGTAAAGCTGCAATGAATCAACTCTCAATAAATTTAACATAATCCATTTTTCATTTCTATTGATAAATA
Organism: Dendrobium officinale; assembly: GCA_019514585.1. Taxonomy (NCBI): domain Eukaryota; kingdom Viridiplantae; phylum Streptophyta; class Magnoliopsida; order Asparagales; family Orchidaceae; genus Dendrobium; species Dendrobium officinale. Next base: position 22,404 of record JACXSL010000560.1, read on the forward strand.
CATAGTAAATACATAATTGATATGCAATAAATATATAATAAATATGTAGCTAATATGTTCTAGATGCACAAATAATAAAAAGTAAATACTCAATTGATACGCATCAAATGTGCAATTCATATATAGCTGATATGTAATAAATATGCAATTTATACATTACAAATACATAGTTGATACACAATAAATATGCATGTGATATGTAGTAAATATGTAGTTTATACACATTAAATACAAAATAAATATATGGTAAACATGAAGTTTATATGCATAGATATTTGATTTGTTTGAGAGATAGAGAGCAGTTTAGAGAGAGTGAGATTTTCAATTTTCCATTTTTGTTATTTTCACGCCGCTCCGCCTTGGTGGTGATCTACCTCCGATCATCTGTAGGTGATCCATGGGTGATGATCATCATCCTTTTGGTGGTTCATGGAGGATTGCTCCTCTGATATTGAAGTTTGCTAATAGACCTTCTTCTGATGTCTCAATGAATGGTTTGTTGTCTGTAAGGAATTGAATTCTTGTTGCTAAGGGGAAGTCATTGATTATTAGTGAACGTTCCCTATTAAATTCTAAGAATGGCCTTTCGGTGATTGGTAAGGGTAAAGATGTTCATGTTGATGATAGTATTAAAAGTACTAAAATTTCAAAATCTTTGAAACTGAATTCGGTAAGTCCGAATGCTTCATTGTCTTTAAAATTTAAATTACATTTGAGCAGATTCTGCAATTCTAATCCTTCTAGTCCTGGCAATCAACTCTTAAAATATATAAATTGAAATGGTAGTGTTGTTGTGATAGACAATCCTACTATGAATGCAGATAATCTATCTGCTTCGAGTTCTCAAACAGTTCTGATTAATTCCCCTTTTTTACCTAACGACTTGGAAACGGTACGACATTGTATCTCAGGGGAATTGAATTGTGAAAATCAAGTATGTGAAAAGATTTCACCTCCTGAAATAGTTAATAATATGGAAAATTTAAAGAGCAATGTTTGGTCTAGAAAAGAAAATTTGAAAGTTGATAATTTGGACCTTGGTTCTTTTCTGGCAGAGGATGAAAAAACTGTGAAATTACATTTGGGAAATGTTTTGGAAAACACTAAAAGATTGGATAATTCTTTAGTCATCAAAGTATTTGGTGACAACATTCCTTTTTATGTAATCAATCTTGAGTTAAGTAGATAATGGAGTTGTTTTGAGAATTTTAAACTTACTATATTGGGATTAGATTGGGTTTTTTTCTCATGTGATAATGCTGATACCATGGAATCCATTTTAAGAGAGGGACCTTGGTTTGTTAAAGGTCATATAGTGGGTATTGATAAATGGGTGCCTACTTTTTCTCCAAATTCTTTGAAGGATCTTTCTGCACTGGTGTTTACTAGACTGTCTAATCTACCTTTACAATACTTGGATGAGTTCAGCATATGCAGGATTGCATCTCAAGTTGGAAAACCATTTTTATTGGATGGAAACATGTTTTAATGGAATAGAAGGGAATTTGGTAAGATTTGTGTTCGAATTATGCTAAATAAACAACTTCCATTAGGAGTTTGGGTGGAAGGCGATTCTAGTAGATTCTATCAAAAGATTGAATATGAGAAAGTTTTGAAACTTTACTTCAAGTGTGGCAGGATTGGTCACCTAATAAATAATTGCCTTGTATCTAAAGTGGTGTTGAATAAAGGAGATAAACCTCCATGTGTGCCTTCAGATGCTGTAGTTACTAGTAATGAGGAAGAAATTATTACTGGAAATGAGGATGCTGTTGTTGTGGATCAAGAGGAGATAGCTAAAAAAGGATATGGACCTTGGGTTCATTTCCTATATAGGAAAAAGAGGAGCAAGGTGGCGAGAAGATTTTAGTTTGTACCCAAAGTAAATAAAGATATGCATTTTTTTTGTAAAAAAAAAGTGGAAAGCTATTTTTGTTGTTATTTCAAATCAAGGAGGTAATTTTGTTGTTTCTGATGGTAAAATTACTGCTGGAACAAACGGAACAGATAAAGATGAAGTATTCAATCAGAAATTTTTTTATAATTTGGAGTCATGAAGATAATGTTGTTGAATTGGATGGAGTTCCTATTAAAGCCAATGAAGAACCTGCTGCTGTAGTTACTGATGGAAATATCGAAGATGGAGAAATTACTGAAGGCTTGCTGGAAAAGGTTGCTGAAACTCCTTTGGTTGATTTTGAATCTAATTCAAGTAAGATTAATATCTTTATTCCTCCTGCTATTTTGAAGAAGAAAATGTTAGATGTTCTTAATAATTTAGAAGAGTATGTTATCAATGTTGCTAGTGAGTTGGATAGATAAATGGATGCTGATCGTAATATGCTTTCTAAAAATAGTATGAATATGGAAATAGTTGAAGACATTAGCAAGATGGGTACTACTTCTATTGAAAGGAAATTGGGTAAGGATCTTAAAACACTTAGCCCAATTAAGCTAATGACTAGAAGTAGAAAGTTAGATGTGGGGAATAGAGGCAAGGTAGCTGGAACTTGCTCTCCTTCCAATCAATGAATTCCATTGCTTTTTGGAATTGTAGAGGAGCTAGGAATGTCCATGCTTCTCTATATCTTAAAGAGTTTTTAAAGAAGAATGGTGTGATTTTTATTGGGTTGTTAGAAACTAAGGTTTCTTCCATGGAGAGAAAGGATATTAATTTACTCATTGGAGTAGATTGGAATTTTTTCCACCTTCCTTCTCATGGTTTGTCGGGAGGAATTTTGGTACTTTGGAATACCAAGGTGGCTTATTTTAATACCTTGTATTCTTCATATCAATGTGTGATTAGAGATTTGGAAATTTATAATAAATAAGTATGGACGATTTCTACAGTTTATGGAAATAATGGCACTTATAAAAGAAGGGAGCTTAGAAATCACATGGAGGACTTTGCTTTAAAGAATAAACCTTCAGTGGTAGGTGGTGATTTTAAATGACTATTGTCCAAAAATTTTAAGAGGGGAGGGAAAAGATTTGTCTTTTTTCAAGGACCTAAGGAAATGAAATTCTTCTTAACTAACAATGATTATCATGAAGTGGATTTTATTGAACCAAAATACACTTGTTTCAATAAAAAATTAGGTGGAGCAAGTATTTTACAAAGATTGCACAGATGCTTTATCAATTCAGCAGTTGTTAATTCAAATTTGTTATTGGTGTTTCGTCATCTTCCTAGAGTAGATTCAGACCACTCGCCCATTGTGATGAAACTTTGGAATGATTTTTTGAAATCAAAGTGCAACATCAAGTTTGAAGACACTTGGGCTTCTTATTTTGCTTCAGCTGCAATTGTTCAAAAAGCATGGAATAGAATTATTGGTGGAGCTCACTCAGATATTCTAAGCATCAAATTTAAGAGGGCTTTAAAGGCTCTTTATTTCTGGAGTAAACCAAAATTCAAAGATCTTAATCAATTGAAGGAAAATTTAACAAAGGAGTTTTAGATTTGCAAAATGATGGAAGCTTTTGATGGAAATCTTTTTGAGGAAAAGATTTTGGTTATGAGAACAAAAATAAATGAGCTCAACAGCACTTTATCTAGGTTAAACACTTGTTAAGGTAAAATGGATCAAAGATGGTGATTTGAATTCTAAGTTTTTTCATTCTTTTGTAAATGCTAGAAGGAATGAAAAAACACATTTTCAAAATCAAAGATGAAAATTAATTATTAGTAAAAGATCTAAATCAGATTGAAAGATTTTTTTAAGAATTCTTTGAAACAAATTGGGAGTCCAGTTCTTACTCATTGAACAAATGGCCAAATATGAGAGGTGTTTTGATAGATCATGATAGAGAATTCTTGAATACCGAGCTTACCATAGAGGAAGTTTTGGGCAGCTATCAACCAACTTGGGGGACGAGTTTCACTAGGTGTTGATGGTATTACACATTCATTTGTCAAATCATATTGGTCCATCATTAAATTGAAATTTGCAATGAGTTAATATGTTTCTTCTCTACGGGAATAATGGAAGCCAATTGGAAAGATACATTTATTGTGCTCATTCCAAAGGTGGATATACCAATGATTCCTTCAAATTTCGGGCCAATGAGTTTATGTAAAACAATTTATAAACTTGTGGCTAAGATTCTTCTCAAAAGATTTGTTTCTATGCTTCCTAATCTAATTTTAAAAAATCAGTTAGCTTTCATTAAAGGCTGCTATATATTAGTCCATGTCTTAATTGCTTAAGAAATTTTTCACAAATTTAGATATTCAAAATCTTCAAAAGGATTGGTTTTATTTAAGATAGATAAGGAGCAAGCATATGATAATATGCATTGGAGAACTTTGGAGAAGATTTTGAGATATTTTGGCTTCCCTTTACATTTTTCCAAACTTATTTTGGAATTTGTAGAAAATCCAAGATTCTCTATTTTAATCAATGGGAATTTTTCAAAGTGGATATGTGCTCGTAGTGGATTTTGTTAAGGTTGCCCATTATCTCCATTTCTCTTTATTTTATGTTCCCAACTTTTATCAAATGATATAATTCAAGAGGAGAATGAGATAGGGATTTAAGTACACGATAATGCTCCTAGGATATCTCATTTTCTTTATGCAGATGATATCTTAATTTTTTTCTAAAGCTAATATGAAGTTGGTAAAGAAGATTAGTGGTACTATTTTGGGTTATTATAATTGGTCGGGGCAAAAGATCAATTATAATAAATCTTCTATACTTTTTGGGAAAGCTGTGAGTAAAAGAAAAAAGAAAAGTATTGCTCGGGTAATGAGATTTAAAATTGTTAAAGAATTCTATTACTTGGGGGTGATGATTGCTTTGAGGGGAATTGTGGCATTAGACTTCAATTTCATGTTGGAAAATGTTATTGGAAAGTTGGATACTTGGGGATGAAAGTTCGTCAGGGATGTTAATCCCTTATGAGCTAGTCCCAATGCTAACTAAGAGGGGGGATGAATTGATATTTAAAAATTTATCCAAATAAAATCACAAACACATCCAAACAATCACCATAGAAATTAAAGTGCATAAATTAAATGTGGAAAGATAATAAGAAAGAACACACCATATTTTATAGTGGTTTAGTCAACTTGAACTACGTCCACTCCCCTGAGCCTCTCATATGGGTATTCCACTAAAATTAGTGTCTCTCTTTTTTCCCCCACAACAACGCGGAGAAGAAAGTACAAAAACTTCTTTCCACTAACCCCGGTGAGGCAGATAACCCAACTCCTTTTGCATCCTCCTAAAGCAGGCAAAGAACACAACTCCTTTTGCTTCCTCATGAAGTAAGAAGAGAATCTCTATTAGTTGCTGAAGTAGACCACTCTCGAACCTCTAAGGAATAAGGGACAACAATTGGAGAAGATGACTCGGTTCCTTGCTTGGAGTAACCTTTGTGAAACCCCTCACAAACTCCCCCTCACAAGATCCACTCTCTATCTCCCTTGCTCTCCCTCTCCTATTGGCTATCTCAGGTCAGGACAACAGCAAAAGATCTCCTCTTGAGAAAATAAGAGAGATTTTAAATAAAAGCTCCAAATTTGCCCTAATTTGCACCTATTCATCAAATAACCTCCAGGACAATCGATCGATTGTTCTGTTCGATCAATTCAAATTTAGCTCAATTAGCTAGGATGATTTGGGAGAGTCTAGAAGATTAGAAGGTTCCTTTGTTCAGATCATCCAGGATGATAGTATATCGTCCTATATGATTAGTTCAATTCATTGAATATCATTTAGACCATCGCCCTGGATGGATGTCTGGATGATGAAAATGTAACTTGATCATTTGAGATAGTCTCATAATTGTCTTGGATGATTAGTACAAAAATACTCATATCCTCTAGAAAACATTGCCCTGGATAGATGTCTGACGATGAAAAAATAACTTCATCATCCAGGCCAATCTCAAGATCATCCAGGATGATTAGTATAAAACATCACATATCGGCTAGAACATCGCCCTGGATGGAGCCAGGATGATTATGGATTGTTAAGGAAGAACTAAGGTTTGTTAACTCATCATCCTGAACAATCCTGTGATCGTCCAGGATAATAAGATCAAGCAATCACACCTTAATTGCTTTCCTTAATCACCAAACTAATTTATGCATAACTTTAGTGCATCATTCAGGATGATATCTTAAATGACGTACAAAAATAAAATAAGCTTAAAAGATTATGGTGGTTTATTCTTTCTGATTTGATCCTATCATCTAGGATGATTTGCGTAATTGTGGCTGCCTTAACCAGGATGTCCTAATTAGGGTTTTTTATTTTTAATTGATCGTCCACGATGATTTGGAATCATCCCGATCGATATAAACAAAAATAGAAAACTCTAAAACAACCAAAAAAATTTCCCCAAGTGTTTGTGTGCAAGGTTACTTAGCATCTGACCCACATTATTATAATGGACTCAAGAAAAGGTAAAAGACACTTGACGTATATTATAAGCTGACTCAGTCCTAATCTTTCAAATCTTGAGCTAGTTTAATTTGTAATTTAATCTTGTGGACCTAAAATATTAGTAGGTAAGGCAGTCATAGAAATATGGAAATATTTGCTATCATAAAAATTATAATCCCATAAATCAGATTCGCAATAATCTCTCCCTTTTTATAATGAAAAATAATCAAAACTAAATAAAATATAAATAAAAGTTCATTAGGGATGTTAAGCCCTATAGAACTGGCCTGAGGCTAACCAAGAGGGGGGGTTGAATTGGTATTTAAAAATTTCTTTAAAAAAGAAAAATGATTATCACAAACCAAATCACCATAAAAACAAGTGCGAAAGAAAATAAATGTGGAAGCACTAAAAACTAGAACACAAGGGTTTATAATGGTTCGGTCAACTCGATCTACATCCACTCCCCGGAGGCGCCCTCCGAGTATTGCACTACCAATGTGACTCTCCTTTAGCCTCCACAGCTAGGCAAAGAAGCCCTCACAAAAATACCTCATTTTTGCCACACCCGGCAAGGCAGAGAACTTAACGCCTTTTGCTTCCTCCTGAAGCAGGCAGAGAACCATGATCACTTGCTGAAACTTACCTCTCCCAACTCTTCCAAGGATATGTGACTCTAGGGAAGAAGAAGTGGAACAATGCTTGGAGCAACCCTTATGAATCCCCTCACAAGATCCTCTCTCTCTCTCCTTTAGGTTTTTTAAGGTCAAGACAGTAGCCAAGGATGTTCAAAAATGTTGATTTAAAGCTTTTAAATAGAAGATCTTCAAAGGAGCTCATTAATTGCAAGTTGTCGACTATATCGTCCAGGACGATATGGACATCGTCTTGGCCGATCAGTACAAATCTCAGAAGATCGGCCAGAGCATCTCCCTGAATGCAAACTGGACGATTGAAAAATTGGCTTGATAGTCCAGGACGACCTTACAATAGTCCCAGCCGATCAGTTCAAATCAGAGGAGAATCATCCTGAGAATCTCCCTGAATTTAAGCTGTCCAATCTAGATCGTCCAAGAGTAACTAAGGTTTTTTGACTAGATCATCCTGGCCAATCCTGCGATCATCCAGGATGATGTGATCGTATCAATCATCCTTAATTATTTCCTTGATTGTCTGATCAATTAAGGCATAATTGTATATATCGTCCAGGCCGATCCAAGATCGTCCTCCCCGATTACCAAAAATACAGAATACCTTAATCATTTATGGCGGCAATTTCTTTCTATTTTGAGCCTATCATCCAGGCCGATACAAGTATAATCCATGCTGATTTGCTAATGAAGGCTGCCTTAATTAAGAACCCCTGATTAGATTTTCTATTTTAAGCCTGATCGGCCAGGATTATATTTGAAGATGTAAATATCGTCCTGGCCGATTTGAGTAAAAATAAAAATTCTAAGTCTCTCAAGTGTGTGTGTGTAGGGTTACTTTGCATCAGTCACACCAAATATTACAATTGACTCAAGATAGGAAAAATAAAATTACAGACTGACTCAACCCTAATCTACCCAATCTTGACCTGATTCTAATTTCCGTCCAATCTTTGAGACCTGAAAAGTTAGTAGAAAAAAGGCAATCCAAGACAAGTACGAGTGTTTGCCAATCATCAAAACATAGTTCATTGACCTGAATTTGCAACAATCTCCCCCTTTTTGATTATGACAAAACACTACAACAAATAACTAAAAAATAGCAGTGTAACATACGGAATCGAAAGTGCAAGAAACATCCTAAAACTACTCCCCCTTTTGACATCTCAAAAAGGAGGGAATTAAGAACTAAAGCAAACCACAAGACACCTTTTTTTTTTACCAAGGCATGAAGATGATGTAGTATTCCATGTGATTGATTTTAAAAATTTGTGAGTTAATGAGTTATCAATATCAACAATCCAAACAACGGAAGAATATCCGATCTTGGTTACTGTTAGCTCGGACTTTTTCGTAGGGTAGAATCGTCTTTTGAAATCAATGACCTAACTTAAAAAACCAATTGGATATGAGGAAGAAGAATCCATTCATCACTTGGTTAAAGAAAAAATATCTTATAGAATAGTGAACCAAAGTAAATTTGTCACAATCGCAAAACAATCGAAATCAAGCCTTTGATACATGAAAACTTCTAAGTTTTTAAAAGATTTGA
>JACXSL010000562.1:0-2500 GCA_019514585.1 Dendrobium officinale
GCGATGGAGAGGGGATTGCTGCTGAGGGAGATCTCGAGATGTTAGGGTTGTTGTGGTAGATGGAGGAAGGTCAGTTATGGGAGCTGAAATCGGCATTAGCGTAGGGAGTTCTGGGGATAGGAGATTCTTGTTTGGAGGATCTGGTGGTTTGGCAGTGATTGGGGCTGAGGGAAGTGGTGTGGTTTTTTTTCGTTCACTGGTGGTAGCAGGGGAGGAGTGTTTTCTATATATCCCGTTTTTGGGTAGTGGTCTGGAGGTGAATTCCAGGGAGAAAATTATTTATACGTGGAAGGTGAATTAGACTTTTGAGCCGGATATTGAATCTTCCTCTGAAGGCCGGGAGCGAGACATATCGCTGCAGGGGTCGTCCGACCAAGATGTGGATATGGAGATCCTAGAAGGCTGTGAGGTCGTAGAAACTCGGAAGGAGGTGGAAGATAGTAATGGATCCTTGGGCTCGACGAAGAGGGATCTTCTGAACACTATTGCAGCAACGTCGGGTTCAGAATTTTGCTCTGGTTCTGTTCTGGATAAAGCTGGATTTACGGTGTTGGATGAGAAATTGAAGACTAAGTTTATGGAGGAATTGGGGGTTAGTAAAATCCTTGATAACCCTATGTTTGAGGACGATAAGGTGTTCTTTACTTTTGGCAACGTGGGATGAATCCAAGATCTAGGTAAGTTTTCCCAATCTTCAACTGTTCATTTGAATGTGGATCGTTGTTTTACGGGACTCAAGAACTTGTTTTGGAATCCTTGAAAAAACAATTGAAAAAAATCAATGGAGCAGAACTGCACAGTTCAGTTGAATATAGGGGTAATGATACGGGTATTGAAGGTTCTATTGTGCAGTCGCGGTCTGATTGCACACAATCTATTTGTGGTATTGCCTCAACTGAAGATATTCCTTCAAAGCTGTAGGTTCTGGTTTCTGTTGGAAGTGGGGCCGATGCTTGGAGGAAGCCTAAGCCAGTTAGACTGTGCTTATCTGAGGATGTGGGAAGCTTTTTTTTTTATTTTTATTTATTTTTTTTTTTTTTTTTTTTAAGGATGTGGGAAGCTTCTTGCGGGATGATGGACATATTGATCTGGATTTGAATAAGCCAGGTTTAATATTCAAAGGCTGAACAGAACTCTTATAGGAAGTCTGCTGGGATGGCGATTACCATTTTTGGTGGTTAAAAATGAGCTTCAACGCAAATGGGGGCATCTTGGTCTCACTAGAATTACGCCTATGGGATCAGTAGTTTTTTATGTTGGTTTGAACATAGGGAGGCAAGAGATAATATTTTGGTTGGAGGACAGTGGTAAATTGTTGGGAAGATTATCGGGATTGATCAATGGGCTACTGGTTTAACATTTAAAATCCTTGCGTGAATTTACATCTCCAGTTTTGATTAGACTCCCAAACTTTCCGTTGGAATACTGGGATGTGTCTAATTTAGCCAGGCTTGGTGTTCCTTTGTTCATGGATTGTTCATGGATGAATTAACCAAATCTTGTGAGAGGTGTGCTTTTGCACGGATTTGTGTTAGAGTGGACTTGTCTAAAAGATTGCCTAAGGGTGTTTGGGCACATGGTTTGGGTGGGGCGTTTTTCTAACCTGTTGAATATGATGGAATACCGTTAATTTATTTGAGGTGTGGCAAAGTTAGACATAAGGCAGAATTATGTAAGGAAGAGTGTGGTCAGCCCAAGCAGCAGGAGTTGAAGAATATAGATGCTGAACCTAGGAATGGTGTTGATTCTGTAATTGGAGCTGCTTCTTTATCTAGTTCGTCTAAGGGTTTGGTGAAGGTGGAACCTGGTTCTTCTAGTGTTAAATCAACTATTGTTGACGAGGATATTGGGGAGTGGACGATTGTGTCCAGGCGGAGACGGACCAATAGAGCTCGGGCTGGGGTTAAAATGCAAAGTATGAATAGCAAACCAGCCCCTCATGCTTTAGAAACCAAAATGGTTTGGAGGGAGGTCCAGAAAATAAAAAATGCTACAAGTCATAATACATTGAATGTGGATATTGTTGGAAAGCATGTGAAGAAAGGTGGCATAACATCAGGTGTTCAAAGACAAGTGATGGACGGTATTGAGCAACCGTTTGTACATAATGTTGAGGCTTATGCATCGGTTGAATATGGAAAAGCTGATTTGGATAAGGAGCACACGGGTATGCAAGTTTCTATTCAGAATGTTGTGGTTCCAATCAGTGCGGTGCAGGTTAATAATAATATGGCTAGAAGTGATCAAAGGTTGATGAGGGAGGATCTTATGCATCCTCTTATATAGGGTACTTTAACTTAATATTTCGGGTTTGGATTCTTGCAGTGAGATGCAGATTCGTAGTGAAGTGCAGATAGGTAAGGATGCGTATACAAGAGATATGGATTATTCTTTGGCAATGAAAACGGTGAGGAGAAGGAATTGGAAATATAGGAGTAAGGTGGAGTCTCTTGCTTAGATCTTAGTGCCTAAAATGCTGAAATTCTCTGATAGTAAAGCT
>JACXSL010000562.1:7500-12510 GCA_019514585.1 Dendrobium officinale
GGAGACTCTTCCTGAAAAGACGAATGTGCCTTCTAGCGAAACGACTTCCCTGGAGCAGGACAATGGGAATGTTTCTTTGGAAGACACAGGAAGTGGGCGTGTTCATGGAACAAACAATGTTCCAACGGATGAAGACCTGGTGGGTCCTTGGATCCAAGTCCCTCCTCGCAGACGTAAGGGGAACAAACCGGTAATCAAGAATACTACGGGAAACCAAAAGAAAGCCTTGGGAAAGCCTCCTAAGCAGGTGGATCTGAAGGCGGTCAAGGAGCCTCCTATGATGAACAAACCTACTAGAAAACATGCCAAAATGGGTATTAACCGTCCCTTGCTATTTTCTGCGGGAAATAAGCCGGGGGCTCAGCTGGCCAACAGGCCCTCTGGCGGAGTGGGCTTCCATCTCCTGACAGCCGAACGCGAGCTCCCTCGTAAGAGGAGGAAAGAAGACAATGATGAATCTGGCGGCGGGGGCGCCCCCCCACGGGTTGATTAATGTCATCCATCATATTCTGGAATTGTAGGGGGGGCCCGGAAAAAACAAACGGGTCACTTCCTACGTAGCCTCATTGGGGGAAATGAGGTTGTTTTTGTCGGATTGATCGAAACAATGATTGAGGATATCTCCAGAGCTGAGGTGAACGTTCTTATTGGAGCCAACTGGGACTTTCTCCACTTTCCGGCCAACGGTAGGTCGGGCGGCATTTTGGCTCTTTGGCGCAGGGACTGCTCCCGCTTCACTGCTACTAAAGTGATGGAACAAACCATGGTAGGGCAATTGGTGCTGCCTAACAACCAAGAGTGGACGATTGCCATTGTCTATGCTGGCAAGAATTACCACTCTAGACGTGGTCTGTGGGAGACTCTTACTTCGTGTATTGATGCCGACCTCCCGGTTATCGTGGGAGGCGACTTTAACTGCTGCCTGAATCAGGGGAGAGAAAACGGGGTGGGCGCAGATTTGGCTTTCCCGTGGGGGCTCAAGAGATGTCGGCTTTTATGGTCGATAATGATTTACATGACTTGGGATTCACTGGTCCGAAGTTTACATGGTCGAATAACAAGCAGGGCGCTAGCAAGGTTTGGGTCCGCCTGGATCGTATTCTTATGAACTCGGTGGGTCTTCAATTTGCCCCCCTGGCTGCGGTGAAGCATCTTCTGCGGCTTGCGTCGGACCACTGTCCGCTTCTCCTTAAACTTACGAACGACCCTGCGCAGTCTGGAAGCAAGTGGCTCCGTTTTGAGGATGTGTGGAGAACCTATCCGGCTACTTGGAAAATTGTTTGGAAGAATTGGTCTAAGTTGGATCATGGGCAACCGGATGACGTCTTAAATCGCAAGTGCTCGCGGACTCTTAAATCTCTGTTCTTCTGGAGTCGTAACCGAGTGCAGGAGCTGGGCGAAATGAAGATTAAGCTTGAAAGGCGCCTTGCCGAGCTTCAACTACTTGAAAGCTCCCAGGCAGGGCTGAGTGTGGAGCAGGACGCTGAACTCCGGAAAACGGCGTCGGATTTGATCGCTACCCTCGCCAGAACGGCAACGTGGTGGCGTCAGCGTGCTAAGACTCGGTGGATTGAAGAGGGTGACACGAACTCGTTTTTCTTCCATTCTGCTGCCTCGGCTCGACGCAGGAGCAACCGGATTGTGGAGATCCGGAAAGCTAATGGGGATAGAAGTTCTGACCAGAATGCCATCGAGGAGGAATTCATGGATTTTTTCACGGCCAAGTGGAGAGATAGATTGGTCTCGCTGGAGGGTTGGCCGGATTTCAATAGGGAGGAGATGATCCCTGAACACTTAAGGGACACCATGGAAGCCGAGGTGACCGAGTTGGAGATCCAGAAAGCTGTGTTTAGCATGGGGAACAACCGCTCGCCGGGCTTGGACGGTATTACTGCATCGTTCCTTAAATTTTATTGGGCTATCATTAAGAATGATGTCATGCGTGCCATTTGGCATTTTTTTGCTACTAATTCCATGTGTGCTAGTTGGAAAGACACCCTGGTTGTCCTCCTGCCCAAGACGTTGGATAGTTGTACCCCGGCGAAGTTCAGACCCATTAGCTTATGCCAATCCTTCTACAAGGTGGTTGCCAAGATCCTAATTACCCGCATCTCCCCGGCTCTGTGTCATGTTATTAGCAAGGAACAAGGTGCCTTCGTCCCGGGGAGATCCATCTCCGGTCACGGTCTGGTGGCACAGGAGATGATTAACAAATTCCGTTTTTCTCAGCAAAAAGAGGGTATGATGGCCCTTAAATTCGACATGGAACAGGCCTATGATAGCATGGCGTGGGATACGCTTCAATTGGTGCTGGCCCGCATGGGATTCCCTCGCCGGATGAGCAACTGGATTATCCAATGCGTTACCCGTCCTCGTTTCTCCCTGTTGATCAACGGTAGCAGAACCCCTTGGATTGAGGCTATGTGTGGTCTTCGACAAGGGTGCCCCTTGTCGCCATATCTCTTCATTTTGTGCTCCGAGCTGCTCTCCAAATCTTTCCGGCTCCGGGGAACACATCTGGGGATCCCGATTGTTAAGGGAGCTGAGCGGATCTCTCACCTTCTGTATGCGGACGATATCCTCGTGTTTGCGGAAGTCAACAAAAACAACGCTATCTGTATCCGGAACATCTTCAACGACTACTGCAATTGGACGGGTCAGAGTATTAACAAGGAGAAGACAGCCATCCTCTTCAACAAGAGGTGCCCGAAGTGGAAACAGAGGGCAATTGCTAAAATTCTGGGCTATCGGCGCGTTGACTCTATGGATTATCTCGGACTCACGTTGGCTCTGAGGAGGCTGAAGGCCGCTGACTTCGCCAAAGTTGTCAAGAACGCCCATGATAAAACCAATCTTTGGGGAAAGAAGCACCTCTCCTACGCGGGTAGAGCTCTTTTAATTCGCACCTCCCTCCTTCCTATTCCGGCGTATGTTATGACCCATACGGAGGTACCTCTCAGCATCATTACTGCGATTGAAAGACTGGGGCGGAGATTTCTGTGGCAGAAAGACTCCAATAGCAAAGGCATGCATTACGTTGCCTGGAAGGATCTATGTATACCGGGTGATCATGGCGGCCTTGGGTTCCACGACTTGGTGGAGTGGCGGGGTCCCTTACGCGCCCGTCTGGCCTGGATGGCCCTGCACGATGTGGATTCCTTGCTCCACAGGGTAATGAGGGAAAAGTATGGCTGTAATTTTCAGCTTGGTGGCCAGCAGCGGAATAAATCCATTACATGGAAGGTGATCAATGAAGGGATGGGCGCCCTTGAAGGTATTCTGCGATGGCGTATTGGGAATGGACAGAATGTCCGTGTGATACAGGACTGTTGGATCTTAGACCGCAAACTGGAACGGTGGCCTACTTTCGTCTGCATTGACGACATGGAGAATGCTAAAGTGGAGGGACTTCTCAATGCAGACCACAGCTGGAACGAGGAGGCGGTGCTGAGAAGCTTTGGCACTGTTATGGCACAGCGGATTTTGAGCATTGATACAAATCTGAATGAGGGAATTGACACGCCCGAACTTACGCGGAACGACTTTGGCACTAAGCTGTCCGCCTTGGTGATGAAAGCTAAGTATGGGTGCTCGGATTACAGTTCGGCTGGATGAACAAGCTCCGGTTGCACCCACGGGAGAAGTTTCATTGGTGGAGGTTGCTCCGGGATGCTCTCCCCACAAACCTTTGGCTTTCCCGGAGGGGGCTCGCCAATTCCATGGAATGTCCCTGGGGCTGCCCCGGCATTGAGAATATCGATCATTGTGTGGCCCACTGTAACAAGCTTAGGGAGGTTTTCTGCATCCTCGACAAGTGGGGCTTCGGGCTACCTATCATTAACTCCCTCGATGAGCTGCTCGAGGTGCTGCACGGGACTGTAAATGGGAACCCAATCCTGGGACAAATTTACTGCTACACTGTCTATCAGGTGTGGAGGGCTAGAAATGAATTCAAGCTTACTAGATCTTGCCGCCCTCCTTCTATCATTGCGGCGACGGTTCTTTCTCTGCTGCCTAAACCTTACCGGATGCCTATTCTGGAGCAATGGAGTACTTCTCAGCCCTCGGGACTGCCTTCTCATTTGCTTTGGTGCCCCCCACCTCCAGGTTGGCTGAAGTTTAATGTTGACGCCGCTTTGAAACCGTCCAACCAGGCGGGTATTGGTATTGTGGTCCGTAATTTCGAGGGGACGTTGATCGCGGCTGCCGGCGTTGGGTTCGAACACTGGGATCCTCTCCAAGCGGAAGTCAGGGCGGCGGCCCTCACACGGGAAGTGCTAAGGGACTGGATGTACGAGGTGGATGGTATAATTGTCGAGGGTGATTGCTTCAATGCAATTAGATGGCTTCAAAACATGCAGGACCGCAAATGCAAGGCCCACTACAACTTCGAGGGGCCGGATCTCTCTCTTCTGATGAACTTCAAGCAGGTGCTTTTCAGGCACATTCCGAGGAACAGTAATCGGCGTGAAAGGGAAATCGAGGGAATCTGGTAGATTGGGAGCGGATGGTTCTTCGGAAGGTCGTTGGGAGGCTAAATCTCATAGCCTGGAGCCTAAAGTGCAACATCAGACATCTAAAGAACGGTGGGCTGGATCGTAATGCTGGAAGATGTATGGAGGATTCTCCTCTTAAACCAATGGTGGCGACGGAATTGGTTCAGGAAGTTAGTACGTCTACTAATCTGATGTTTAGCATATCGGATTTATCGATGGAGGTGGAAGTTCTTGATTCTACGGCCGATGGTAGATCTGATATAGAGGAGCTATTCGATGTTGATGCAGCTATGCCAGGACAGGTTAAAGCAATGAAGGTAATGATGGATCACTCTAATCTATATAATGTAACTGATGTTGATGTTTCTGGAAATGGAGAAGGAATGGTGGTGGAGGTTGGTGCAGTTGCTACTGAGCTTAATGGTGTGACTGGAGGCGGGATTAATCAGGCTATTAGGATTAATTCTTCGAGCTGCACACAAGCTGATTATGGGTTTGACAATGTAAGCCAACC